>JAMZAV010016499.1:0-10065 GCA_024449915.1 Sweltsa coloradensis | reverse complement strand
GCCTGACTTTTATAAATATTATAAAAAATGTACTTTTTTGCACAGTTCAAAAATATGTTTGTTTATACAAGTATAATCAGGAAGCTTAACCTGTGTGAGTTATTCTCAAGAGCGCGTGTTATGTCTAGTGTGACCGTGATGTGGTAGCAAACAACGCGACGCCTACACAAACTATTAGCCACAGAGTGTAAACATTGCGAAGAAACTAATAAAAACCAGGAATGTTTGATAAAACTCCTGACCTTGCGATTAAACCTTAAAGCTTAGACTATTGACGTCAGGAGAGGAGCGAATATTTTTATGAATGACATTGGAGTTTCGCCAGAATGTATTTCGCTTCGGGAGTTAATCTTTGCCTAGATCCGACGACCCTGAGCACTCAACTTAACTCAAGCGATTCTGTGATGAAACTAGATTGTCAACGAGTAAATAATTCATTGGACTTAACACTGTTACAAACGCATTTTAATAAAATGAAAAATAATATTTCTGTTCCGAAATATAATCACTTCATCAATAGTTTTATATCATTCATCAACATGTCACTGTATTGTTCTGTTTTGTACTGTGTTTTATTTTTGTTTTCTTAAATACGTGTTTTTGTAAATAATTTGGCAGGCAATTTACATTAATTTTTTAATTGTATGTTCCACGATTTTTTTTAGATAACCGGTTTATTGTTAATTTGTACCGGAAAACGAAAGAATTCGCATGGGACAAGGTTCCGAAATCAATCATTAATGTTTTCTCTTTCATGGGACAAGGTTCCGAAATCAATCATTAATGTCACAGTAACACAACAATCTACGTTGAACGATGTGCTAGATGCAATTGCAGTTTTGAAACTAGTTTGAAGATGCAATATTTGCCGTGTGCCCGATAAGAAAAAAAAATGATTTTTGTATTCTAATAGTGCCAGGTTTCAATTTCATTTACTTTATTTTTACAAAGTTGCATATTTTAGAAAATGTAAAAACAGGGTGGAACTGCCTTAAAGGGGCTAAAAACCCCAAAAAATATTTTTTACCACGTGATCTATAGCACAATACTACACTAAAATGACAGTTTAAAAAATTATATCTTGTAACTGTGATTTAACACGAATTTTTTAATTTTTTGGATCCAGAAATTTGCGAAAATTGGTGTTTTGGGAAATTTCTAAAATCGGCTTTAACCTGCTTCTTTTTTGGTCCACATAGATACTAGAGCATAGTACCAATCTAAAATGCCCCTTTATAACATCGTGTCTTAAAACTGTGCCCAAATATACCCTCAAACACGCAAAAATATGCATTCCAAAATCCCACCGCATCTTGGTAATCAGTATATTTTAACCAATCTACTTACCCAAATTACAAAACAAAGTAGAGAGAATTTACAGAAAAGGCTGTAGAGTACGTCAATAATGGCCCATATATTTTTGGATCAAAATCCTCCAAGGTCACGGGGCATAAAGATCGTTCCCATTTTATTTCTTATGGGAGATTTTTGCCGATGGGACCTAGCTGGAAAAATGTCATGTTTGACAATTTTTTGGGAGGTAATAGTGGCCCCAATAATTTTTCTGTTAGTTGCTAAATTCATTACTAGAAAGCCTGAATGAAATATATTTTTTGAGTTTAGCGGTCAAATACCCCTTTAAGGACATTCGCCCACCGACAATCCTGATTGAAACTATTTTTACAATACTTTTCTTACTCTAAAGCCAAATACTGCGATGCATTGTATATTAAAACAGGCCTGGGACATGCCCTCACCACTGTACCTAGTTAGTTATGCTTCTCCCTCTGCAGGTTCACCATTATAAGTTTTTATTATTGATCGATTAAAATGTAACACACCAATAAAGAAAACAGATACGTAATTTGTTACTGTGATAGGCTTATATAGTCAACAATGTCTAATCAGCGTTAATTAAACTAATTTGCGTGGAAAGTTATTGCTGGTTCCGGTAGCTGAAGACTGATTAAAGTTTAACCGAGTATTAACCATAATTTTTTATTTTGTTCGTATATTATCATAAGTTATGCATACTTTGTGCAAGAATGTATTCTATGCTCTACTGTCTTGTATAATAATTAAGGTATACATGCAAGTTTCAAATATAGTTTTCCTGTTTTCTTACTATTACATAATCTTGTAAATATGATTGTGCTACGTTAAGTATAAATGTTATGTATTAATTATCATTATTTATCCAGTCGTGCTGGATTTTTTTCAAAATCATAAAAAATTACAATTATTAATTATTGTAAACGTAAGTAAAAGGTTTATAAAAAACGGCATCATCATTACCATCATTAGCAATTCTGCTAGTTTTGTAGCATTATATATTTACATATGATTGATATATTTAAGCATCATCCATATAGTTACACAATGTCATGTCATTTTTTTACATTTATCATTTATAGTTTAGAGAGAGGATAGTTCTAATGATAAATAAACACATCTCATTATTATTGTTTTCGATGACGAATGGCAAATATGACTGTCAAGTCATTTGTATTTGTTTGCGTGTTTCTTTTTCTTCTTCTTCTTCTTCTTCTTCTTCTTCTTCTTCTTCTTCTTCTCTTCTTCTTCTTCTTTTCTTCTTCTTCTTTTCTTCTTCTTCTTCTTCTTCTTCTTCTTCTTCTTCTTCTTCTTCTTCTTCTTCTTCTTCTTCTTCTTCTCCTCCTCCTCCTCCTTCTCTTCCTTCTCAGTCTGTACAACATAGTTTCTCTGTGTTCGGCTATGTCAAAGTGAACTTACACAAGATCGTGGTATTTACTAGAAGCTAATTACCCTTCTTATCCTTGGAGACAACTGAACAATGAATAATTAACGCCGTAATAAAGGTGGATGATAAGGACTTTCCTATGTGACAACGTTAGTTGTTTTGTTAGTGTACCAATACGAAGTGGTTTCCATACGTACCATGTAATTAGCATGGTTGACGTAATGATAAGTGTTATTTGTTTATGAATACTTCAACTTATTGTTTTAACAAGTTAACAAGGAGATTCCAGGTATCGCCTTTGAAATAAGCAGAAAAAAAAGTTGGCCTATTTGAAGCATCCGTTGCCTACCCAACTTCCAAAAAACGATTCCCGCAACATAAGATCAAAATTCATAATTTTTTTATGACTGAATTATTTGTCATAATTTTTTGTACTATTGTATTTTTAATGTGGTTTTAGAGATATTACTTAGACATAGTAAGCTAGACAGTCTTTGTGACTGGGGCCTCATGGCCCCTTTCTTACTTTATGTGGAGCTTTAGATCTCAATGTCGTGTAGGCCTTATTCCAACTTCAGAAATAAATAATTAATAATAATAATAATAATAATATATAATAATTAATAAAATAATAAAATAAATATAATAATAATAATAATAATAATAATAAAAATAATAATAATAACAAAAGTAATACCAGGATTCTTTGTACAATACAGCTCACAGTAGGCTGCAAAACGTCAAGCACTCTATAATAACGCGGTACAATGTCCCAAAAACCGTTTATATTATTATTATTATTATATTAATAATGATAAAAATAATAATAATAATAATAAAATAATTATAATAATAAATAATATAATAATACATAATAATAATAATAATAAGTCGAGTTATTTTTTTTAAATGCCAACAATTTTTAAGATCTATAAATTGTTAATACGGATTGAAAACAAAATCAGTGTGTTCCTAATTGTCACACAGTGCGTGCCTCATAGGATCGCGTGCCACGGTTAGCTAACCTCCTCACTAGTCTTAGTCTATTGGGAACACAGACCAGCGGAGAATGCAACCAAACCGTTATAAACACATCTTTACGAAATCTCGTATTACTCTCAACTTTCATCTCAGCATTATGTCAAGGTCGAAGAATTTGAAAAGCGAGTTTTTGTTTCTGTGCGTTGACCTCCTTGATTTTATGACATAATCCCCGGCCACTCTTAAAATAAACCGAATTTTCATGTCCACACGGAAGGTATCATTATATCAGAATGCCTTTCGGGTTTAGGTCTGCGCCTAACATTTAGTTTTAATTGCCAGCTAGCGTGGCAGTCCCCAAACCCACTTTCATTGGTCTAGTACTTATGCAACTCGGTGTTTATCCTGAGTATGTTACCTCACCAAGATGTAGGTAAGCTGGTCGTCAGAGTTTCACCGCTAATGATGCAAGAAACAAGGAAAATGCAACAAAGTGCAGTTATGTTAGTTTGATTCAATACTGCAGAAAATATCGAGTTTCTTTTCCTGTTTCTTTAGAAATTATTAGAATGTCAAGAATGGGAACAGAAGGATATAAAATGTGCAATACTGTGTTTTGTAAGGGAACTTTAGAAGATTAATTTCTTTTGAGGCAACATGTTAATATTGTTTAATGATGACGTCATGATTAGGATTTAGTCAATACTAAAAACGATATTTTCGAAACTACCATAACGTACTTGAATTCGTTCTACTTAAGTAGAAATAATTACCATTCTAGATTCAACTTTCTTGAGAGATTAAGATTTCAAACTTAACGTATTCAGCTTGGCAATATTTATGTAATATTAAGTCATCGAAACATGCAAAAAATAAAAAGATTACATAAATTTCATGAAACGATTATCTCAATCAAATTAACCAGTTTGACTCAATGAAGGTTAGGTACCAGCAGAGTAAACTATTATCGTAACTGTGTTTAATTGTTTACTTAGCTTGTATTGTATGCGTTCGGTGGTTTCTTCCGCGAAAGGTTTTTTTTATTATACTCCCTGATTTGCTGTTCCTGATTTTTTGCAAACCTCGTATTCGTTTGAGTGGAATCGTCTAATAAATCAATTTTTCTTTTCGTTTTTATTTTTAATGTTTTTTTTCTTCTTCTTTCTTTCTCTCTTCTTTTTTCCTTTCCTTTCCTTTCCTTTATTTTTTTTTCTTTTCGTTCCTTTTCATTCCCCACCCTTTTTTATATTTGAATATCATTTTTATTTGTTACCAAAATTGTTGTGTTTAATGCATTGTTGTAGTAATATTACTTTTTTTTTATTCGGATTAAGGACGCGTCAACCGTTAGGTCATAATGCACCACTCTAGCCTAAGGGAGGGGGGAGGGGCCCATGCTATTTCAAATATTTACTTAAATGTAATTTATTGTTGTTTCTGCATCTATCTAATTAGTTTTATTTAGTTGTCCCTCCTTTGTTAATCAGTTTTTATAACTGAATAGGATACACGTTAAATAAATAATAAATGAATAAATAAGAAATCAACAAAAGAAAAGAAACTTTAATGAACAACCAGGTAAATACTATTCAGTAGTTTGATGAACTTTTTCACTGCTCTTACTTAGAAATTCGTTTTTTTAATGTAGCAAGATTTCGATAAGTTTCACATTCCTTCGACTGGCTGACGTTATCTACACAAATTAATTGCGATATAATAAACAGAGATATTTTTAATTCGTGTTGAAAAAACTTAAAACGTCACGTACGTTAGAGAAGTGACATTTTATTCCACCCATGCAATAGCTAGTAAACCTGACAACACTGTACTGGGGATTCAAGAACTCTGTAATATTTGCAAATCATGGACACGTGAAGATTAAAGAAAGTGTGTTAGGAAACCTTTGACACCTAAGACAGAACATACTATAAAGAATGCAACGATGATAAGTGCAATTATAACTTCCACTTGAAACCAGTTTATTAGCATTGCCGCCGTTGTCTTGATAAATGCATGCACACACGCAATCGGCAGTATTTACTGCTGATAAATCACATTTGAAGTAACTTCCTGAAATAACATGTTCGCTTGTCTGTGCATGATGTGTCCATTGCCTCCAAGAGGTCAAAGCTACGAAACATTATTGTTCCCGTCATTAGATGAAATCATGGTAAATACCGTTATTACTTTTATTTTAAAAAACAAAACAAAAGTCTGTTGTACAGATACAATATTACCACAGGGACACAGAATAAAAATTACATTATTGAAAATTGTAAAACAAAAAAAAGTTTAAATACAAAAAGACCTTATTTAATACGTAATACATTATTTAAATGTTGGGATCATATAGGTGATTTCTACCCATCAACGAAACATTATATCAGTATAATAAAGTAGTAGTCTAAGAGCCAAATAAACACTTCAAACGAAATCTTGAAGAATTTTTTGACTTCTAATTAATTTAATTATCTAAAAAAAAAAAAAAATAGTAAAATATCAGGAAAGATAAGAGGAAGGTAACGAATTTGGACTTTTCAATAATTTGCTTTGAAACATGGTGTCAACAGACAGGTTGTTACTAAACAAATAAACAATATTTATGCTCATGTTTGAAATAAGTACAATTAATTCCATTAATTCAATTAATAATAATTAAGTGGAATTCAGTTTGGACCCATCATTATTTAGGTTTATTGTGATCATATTGTTTTTAATACCACAATTGTCAATCGTAGCGCATAATTGAATGTTAAGACAATTTTAATGGAATTTAGCTCATTCTCAATTTCATTAATCCATTAATCTGGGAGTTGCAGGAATTTCGTTTGGGGCCATCAAAATTTGGATTAATTGGCATTATGTTATTAAAGTGGTGAAATTTTATGACAATCGGTAAAGTTTTTGGAATACATAACTATACAAAAGTCAAAAGTGGTATAATTTTACTAAAATGTAATTAATTGGATGATTAATTAATTAATGAAAAATATTTTTTCACATATTATTTACTCGTGAAATAAGCTTTCATTTGATACCCAAGTCGACTATGCTGTGTTTATTTTGTACATTAATTTTGTAATTTTTGTGATTAATTGCCGTTAATTGAATTAATTGAATTAATGGGAAAGTGATAAGAACCCGACCTTGGGGCCATCACTTTTCTCTTTTATTATGCTTGTTTTGTTATTATTTGATACATCAGTTGACTGTGGTTTGTGAATGTCAAACATTTAACTGATATTAATCTAATTATTAATTTCATTAATCCATTAATCTGGGAGTTGTAGGAATTTTGTTTGGGGCCATCAAAATTTGGATTTATTGGCATTATGTTAGTAAAGGGGTGAAATTGTATGACAATCGGTAGAATTTTAGGTGTACATAATTATACATAAATCGAAGTGGTAAAATATTACTAAAATTCAATTAATTGAATGATTAATTAATTAATTTTTAAATATTTTTTCATTTATTCGTTCTCCGTAAAATGCGCTTTCATTTGATCCCAATGTCGACTGTGTTGTCTCCTTTAAAAATTTTTTGTTGGTTAATTAATCAATTCACCATCATCATTATCTGTTGCCACGTCCAACTCTGCGTTGGGTCGGCATTGAAGATAGGCCTCTCCATCTTCTTCTGTCCTGCCACCACTCCTCTTCTTCCACCATATTCCACTCTCCTCCCCGCTGTTCTACATCTTTTCTCACACTATTCTGCCATTGTTGTCGTGGTCTGCCCCTTGGTCTCCTACCTGGAATTTCCAATTCCATCATCATCTCGGTAATCTTGATCTTTCCATTCTCTTGACATGTCCGAACCACTTTAATCTTCTCTCTCCAATTCGCTCCATTAAATTCCTTACACCTTACTTGATATCCTCATTCCGTATTCGGTCCCATCTGGTCTTACCTACAAAGCTTCACAAAAACTTCATATCCTCAGCCTGCACAAGACTCTCCTCCACTGCTGTCATATTCCAAGTCTCTGCTGCATATGTCAGTATTGGAACAAAGTAGGTCTGGTAGATGGTAACCTTGCACTTCTTTGGTACTTCTCTGTTCCATATGAGATCTCAGATAGATTGGAATCACCCAACAGCTTGCTGTTTCCTTCCTATCTCTGGTTGAATCCTTCCATCGCATGCTACTATACTCCCCACGTACTTGAACTTTTCCACTTGCTTCAAAATCTGTCCTCCTAGTAGAATATATATATATAAAATTATAGTAATTTGATTAATTCAATTAATGAGAAAGTTACAGGAACTCAACTTGGAGCCATCGATTTTTGGATTCCTTGTGATCATTTGTAAATTCACAATTTTCATGCTTGCTTCACGATTGGCACGATTGTTATATATATTGGAGCTTTTAGACCCCACTATAAGTAAATAGCATAGGTATTAAATACATAACAAAATATAGTCGGTACTTAGGTAATGTACTATTTATATCTCGATAATTATACATGAGATGACTGTAATATTATTACTATAATGCAACACTGTAATAGACTACAATAGAACAGCCATGGTTGTTACGTTTTATATCCCATGTCAGTCCATGCATAATAATATGTATATTTTTGTATTCGGCCTACAATTAAAAAATAAAAATATATAATGATTTTTTTTTTCGAAAATGTATTAGGCCTATGAAGGTAATGTTCATAATCATGGTCGCCGTGTCTGAAGGGCTAGTCCGGCTGAGCCAGAGCACGTGGTTAGGGATCGCGTTCAGTCACGCGGTATGCGTCTGTGCAATCAGATGGTAGAGTACACTTAGTCTGTAGACGGTATTTACTAAGTTATTTACCTCTCGTTCTCAGTTCTCACGCTCGCAACCACAAAAACTCGCTCATTCATGTTATTTAATTTGAACATAACAACCTTCATACGATCTTCTAGACTTGTTTGTTTCCATAAGCAGGCACGGGAATGTGTACACTAAAGATAGAATGAGCTGTATAATAACTAGGAAAACGCCAAAGTCATTGTTAGACGAGTGACTAGTCATGTGTTGAGTACACGGGAACATTTGCATTTAAGTTGATTGATCCCCCCCCCCAAACACAAAAAATTGAAAAAAAAAAAACGGCAGCCAAGCTCTCCTTCAAAAGTCTTCAGCTGTGAATGCTGTGAGATACAGACGTTGAGCCAAGCATTTCATTCTCCCTAGTTTCGCATTGAAAAGAAGTAAGATCATTTCGCCTGTTGACGAGCGCCAAGCCAACCATTTTCGTGGTTAAAAAAAAGTAAAAATTTAACTAACTAGGAAAACGCTTAAGTCCCGCCGCGTTGTTGGATGAGCGTAATTGGTGCATTGAGCTGCCATGTGTTATGCGAATTTTCTGTTGTTCTGTGGCAAAATCATTACTTAGTTGAATTTTTTTAAATTAAATTAAATTAAATTAAAAATTAACTTATTTTTTTAATTTTTTTTTAATTAATCGTAATTGTTAAAAAAAAATTTAAAATTGCGATTTTCATAAGAAATAATTTCTCGATTTCGCTCAAATTTTACACTAATATATTAATTAATAAAATAAAGGTTCTGCGAAAAAATGATTATGATCGGATAAAGCATGTAGGTGTTATGAGTCAAAGAGTTGTTTAAAAAAAGAAAAAAACCTGTAAAATTTCGTTTTTCATGATAATTTTTTTTTCGATTGCGCTCAAATTTCACAAAAATATCTTAATTCATAAAATAAAGGTTCTGTGCAAAAATCATTAAAATCGGATTAAGCATGTAGATGTTATAAGTCGAAGAACTTTTTTAAAATTTGAAAAAAAATCGTAAAATTGCGATTTTCATGAGAAAAAATTTTCCGATTGCGCTCAAAAACGTGGCAGTTCTAAGTTCAGAGATTTCGAAGGCCTCCATAAAATTTCATCGCAATCGGATTATCGGTTTAGCCGGAATCGTGTGGACAAACAGACAAAAATACAAAAAAAAAGAAAAAAAAAAAAAAAACATTCCGGATTTTTTTCTCCAGTGTAGTGAAATGGAATCTTCGCTTCGCTCGCTACGCTCGCTACGCTCATCCAAAAATCATAAAATAATTACTTGTTGGTCATTGAATTTGGTTCATTACGAGAACTCTAAAAAGTCCTTCGAAATCTTTGAACTTAGACCTGCCACATTTTTTGGTACAATCGAAGAAATATTTCTCGTAAAAAACATTTGAGCTAACATTTTTTTTTAAATTTAAATAAATTTAAAATTTAAATAATGTACTTGTATTAAGCTAAAGAGGGCCAAACATGAGACAAGTAAATATTTGAAATAGTAATATATATAATAGTAATATTCTGTGCTGCTCATTGACCCTCTGGGCTGAGTCCTGCTTCCCATGTCTACTGT
>JAMZAV010016496.1:0-10282 GCA_024449915.1 Sweltsa coloradensis | reverse complement strand
GGAAATCCAAACCTTTTAAATTTCTTGGTTTTTTTGCAAATAAAAACCCCTTTTTACCGGCCCTTGGGGGTGGGGGAACCCTCACCCCCCCCAGACAAATTTTTTGCCCTCCCTAAAACGACAAATTTCCCCTAAAAAAAAAAGACCCACTAGCTACAAACCCCCCGGCAAGTCATTCCTTTTCCCAAACAGCCTTTTCCAAGAAACCTTCCCGACCCAGATCCGTTTTTTAATTTGACGCTGGAATTTCCCCATGAATGATCCCCCCCCCCCCTAAAGCCCCTCCTGACCTTTTGCGGATGTCCCCCCCCCCCCCTACTTCCCCTAGCCCCCCTGTAGGCCCATTTTGCACAACCTAACCTCCCTTTTTTCCCTCTAATGATCCCACCCCACCCCAACTCTCGTAACTTTGCTGACACTGTCTTTATCCCCTCTTACTGAAGTGATACACGTACTGGCCTACACTTTGGGGCCCCCCGATTGACAAGAACGAGCTCAAGGCCGTTAAACCCTCACTTTGCTTACCAAGTAGAGAAACAGTTTTTAAATACGTAACAGATGGATTGGAATAAAAAGCAATATTAACTCATTTATTATTCAGGGTCCTATTTTTTTTTAAAAAACAGATTTAACGTTGCCACGAATCAGCCCCCGGGGAGAAACACAAGAGAAGAAAAATAGTAAATAAAAAAAATTCAAACAAAAGATAAACAAATAAAACAAAAAAACATGAATTTTACAGTATTTTGTTAAATACTTTTAAAAAACAAAAAGGTTGATAAAGGGTAATTTAAAACAGAATAAGTTCCTACTGAAGAGTGGGCCTTACCCAGCACAATTAAATTAGGGGGAATTTTTTTGTAAATTTTGGGAACATGGGCCTATTGGTTTTTATTTGGATAAAAATAAAGTTTAAAAAAACCTTGAAAAAAAGTATTTTTTAAAGCTAAAAAACACAAATAGCACAAAAAATGATGGTAGCCCTGTTCTCCTGACGACATGTTTTCAAATGAACAAAACCCCCATGTTTTTTAATTAGGCTCATTAAAAATGCCTGAATGAATTAGAAAATACTCTATCAAATAACAGTGTTAGATACTCATCGTTGAGTTCAATTTCGATAGGGATCAGAAACCCCGGTATGGATAAAAGGCCCTTGGTTCGACGTTTTGGTAGTTGATTCCCCAGTCTTCACGTGTGTTACGGGAAAGGGAAAAATGATGGCAGTATTTTTCCGTTGTTTGTTTCCCCTCGCGTCGGCTACGTAACCGGAACTCTTGATGCGCGGTCGTATAAAAAACATTTCCGACGGTCAGTCGGGGTCGCGCGCAACGCAAATGACTGTGGGTTTTTACCCCCCAAATGTTCAAGTATAGCTCGGCTATATTTAAAAAACCCAAATTTTCACAGTATTACCCGGATTGCGGCAATATTCGATAAAAAACAGTTCTCCATTAAAGATTGTTCACCCTTGTCCCGGGAGCGCGGAGGGATATCGTGGTGAGTGGTGACCACCGTGTCCCAATATGGCTCGCTTGGTCTATTTTAGACTAGCTAAAAATGGGGCTAACCAATGTCTCTCTTCATCCGCTTCACGAAACTATCACTCTAAAAATGCCCCAAATTATTTTTTCACAATAAATAAGTCGGTTCATCTCTCTTACAAGTGTGGCAGATTCTAGAAAGTGTACGTCAGTATTACAAAGTCCCGGACTTGAAACAAAATGGGGGGGGGACTGAAAATTTCCCGGGCAAGGCGGTAAAATCCCGGAAATTGTTCCCCCAAAGATATGAACACTTGATTCAACCCGAATTCAAATCAACATACATCGTTATAAGAAAATGGACCACTCCACTAAACTTTGATTAATAAAATAAGTTCTTATCAATACCTGGTTTAAAAAACGCCTCTGGGCTAACTATTTAGCAAAGTCACACTAGGCCTACAACGTGGTCGCCAACCAAATATCCCAATGGATAATGGGCTAATTTACCGCTTTCCTTCGCGATCGCGTAAAACGGATTTACCAAACCGAACCGCATTAGATCTTTTTAGATCTCATGGTTTTAGGATTTAGCGTCGTATTTAAACTTTTTGATTAATTCTGGATCGCCTACCATGAGGCGCCCCACACACAACCCCACGTCGATCAAAGAGGGGTTTGCTTCCTTGTCACCGACTTCCCCTTCCCCGTTTCTCGCAAAAATTTTTCCCTAAACACGCCGCTAGGAGCGCAAAAAACCCTCAAGTTCCCCATTTCACAAAATAAGTAATTTAAAATAAAAAAAGGTCTGATAAGAAGTTTGATAATTTTTAAAAAAAGGTAAATTAAAAAACATAATTCCTTGTTCTTTTTTTCGCATTTATGGTTCAAAAGAGGTGATTTCAAAGCTACTATTAAAACCCCAAAACACATGTAGTCTCAAGTCCCACAAAAATGATGCTTACAGTCGAGATTAAAAACAACCTAGTTATTATTATTAACAAAAGATTGAATTTAAAAAAAATTCCCTGATCGAAACTCATTAGTTTGATGGAATTTGAAATTTTAAGATACTAGGGGTTTTTACAAAAATAACACAGAAAAAGGCAACCATTAAAATTCGGACGGGCACTTTTTTTTCAAAGGACAAATATTTGAATTTTAGAGCGGCAAAAGGTGGCGCCGTCACACCAATTACCCTTATCATCCTCCTCCCCCCGCCACCGCCCAACCTTCCCCGTAACCCCTTTTGCCGCCTACGTTGAAACCCTTTCCCACCTCCAAAAACCCCCCCACTTATACGGATCCATGCCGCCCCCCATACTCCAGGGCAGGCTAAACCCCCCCTTCTACACGCCGATCTTTAATCCCCGGGCTGGCCCCTATTAGATTTCATAACACATCCCAGAGCCCTATTTCCTTAACACTTCTTGCACCTGATCCGATGCCAACACACCCCCCAAGACTTTAAGTTCCTATTTCTCCATAACAGCCCCCCTTAAAGTGTATGTCCTACCTGCCTTAATTATTTTTTGCGGAATCGATACGGTAATTGCATATTTTTGGGCTGAAACTTACAGAACCCCATTTTTCTCTAATTAAGAAAAAACAAGATTAGCCTTAATTTACTACTTAACAATAAATAAAACACATAGTTAGCATCATTTAGTGAAAAAAAACATTTACGAAATTTTTGGTTGTCCTCCGGTACCTATTGGGGTGTGAAATTTGTCCCTTTTTTCCCTTTACACAAGGGGGATATGCAAGAAGTTTGAAAATGCAAATTTTAAGGGTTTTTTCCTGAGTTCTTTTGTTTCTAAACACAAAAAAATTGGTTTTTTGAACATTTAAAAAAAAATGTATTCTAGCTGGGCCCTATAAGAAAACTGTGGGGGAAAAAAGCGTAATTTTCAAATGCCGCCGGGCAAAACCGATAACGCGCTCATGGTCGGGGACTCACCCGCCAGTAAGGGGCACGAGAGGCAGGGGGACTTACTTGGTTGAGCGCAAACCCAAACGCAGGCTACTGACAGAATGGTTTTAATAAAGGGGGCAGGGGCTAAAATATCAATTAACCAGAAATCTCTGATTCTAATGGGAAAAGAAAATAACCATATTCTGGATATTTTTTGACAGCTGGGATTTGGCCCAACGCCATGTTGATGACGTAGGGGTAGAGTCGAGTAGGTGTGGAACCGGGCTGGACAGAATATGGGAAGGCAGGGGTTTTAGAGAGGTGGGCTGAATAGGGCAGTTGGCTAGAGGTGGGAGTATGGACTAAGAATAAAAATTTTGTTACACGTACAATAAGGCCATGTGTTTTTTTATTTAATAATTACGTCCAGTGTAATCCGAACAAAAAGCATGGGTCAGAAGTAACGAACCCCCCATTGTAAGTAAGTGGGCCCTAAGTCATATTATCAAACTCAGAAATTCTAGGCTGGGGCCCTAGGCCCTAAGGCTCACAAAAATGGCGGAACCCTTTAAAGCGAATAAATTTAAATTTTAGGGAAACAAGAAAGAACATAGTCTATGAACGTTTTAAAATTTTTTTCAATTATTCAAAAAAAAGGGCAGACTTTTGAACATTTTCTATTAAAAACCAGAAGGCCAGTGTTTTATGTAAATTTGAGGAAAAAAAAGAAAGCCAAATTTAGGGACAGGATCGTTTGGGCATAAGTGAAAAGAAACACCCGGGAAAACGCCTGCAAAGGGAACCGGTCAAACCCCTGAAAAAAAGCCGCGATACTGCAGGGCTACGGAAGAGAGTCAACGCAAGCGAAAAGCTGTCCAAGGACAAACCGTCCCCAATCGATGTCGTCCACATTGATAAGAAGCAAGCTAAGTGGGGAAAAACAATTTTAGAAAAAAAGCAAACTGACCGAGCCTCCCGGACAAAGCCTCGTCTGAAAAAAACCTTGGCCGTAAGTTGGAACGAACAAAAGGCCTCCCGATGTCCAGCATTGGGAAAACCTGTGCATGGGTGGCCCAAGAAAAACCTTTTCGGGATAGGTGCCTAACGTAAAAAAAAAGAATACCGGTACAACACTGCAAGAAGATGAACCAGGGATGCCTCCCCAAGACTGTCAGCTGTTCTGAGGAAGAAGAGGACCCAAAACCCAAACTGAATGAACTTTAATTAGTCTTTGAGCAAACAAGCAGGTGTAGGCCCCAACCCCTAAAGGTAAAACAGGTCGTGGATGAAACCAAATTTTTAGAGTCTACCCAATCCCCTTTAAATTAGATAGTGGCGCCGAAAAAAAAAGCGTGATGCCAACCTGTTCTGAGAAAATTTGAACATTAACAGGCAGGATAAAGAAAACAAGTTCAATATGTAGCCTTTGGCAGTGACAGTTTCAAAGTAAAACCCTGGGGGTTCCCAAAACCCCAAATTGAAAAAACCAAAAAAGGTTTTATGTTCACAAATTGAATTTTGTTTTTTGTTAATGAAGTCTTCCCCACTTTTGGGATTAAATGAGTGTCAAACTGGATCGATTAAGCAAAATAGAAAAATTTGGGTAGAAAATTCCAAACAAAATGTGTTGAAACTACAAGGAGTGTTTGAGGGAATAGGTGCGATGCTAAAACCCCCACAACATCGAGGAAAAGAAGGTGCAATTCCTGAATTCACGCTTTAAGCGTTTCCTTTTAGTTTACATTCAAAACAAAAAAAACTTTTGATGACTTAGAATCCAAATCAATAAACCCAAAAATTTAACAAACCCACAGTTTGGGGTTTCACCGAATAGTATGGGAAAAAAACCCGAGGAAAATTGGTTTATGTCGGACCCAAGTGCCCTGAAAAAAGAGATTAAACGTAACACTATCTGATTCCTCGCGCTGAGGATTTAATTTAATAATCTCCAGGGCAAGGTAGTTTTTTCGGTATTTGGGACATGAAACGGGGTTTTTTTTCAAATCCCCTTGACAGAGGAAAGTGCGACTCTGCATTTTTCAACTCACCCTTTGGTAGTTTTAGATTCATGCTCTCCCCTTTTGGCCTTTTTTTCGGCCCCGAAGTGTTTAAAAAAAAATTTTCATGCAACTTTTTTGGGACATTGAGGGTTTTAAAAATATATTTGGAGACCCATTTAGCAGGTCGCACATTCAAGAGCACGACATGCCCCGGAAAGGTACGGGAACGGGCTAGGGTTCTAATTTTAAATTTAATGAGGAAAAATTTCCCAATTTCGAGTCCCAACAGTGCCTATGTGGGCAGAAAAAAATGTTCAGGAGTATCGTAATCCCAACAACATCAAACCCTCCTTAATATCCCTACCCCCCCAATAAAAAAGATTTATTGAGACTGCTGGGCATGACGAAATACCTTGCCAGATTTTCCCCATTTATCACAAATCATCCCCCTTGCGTGATCTGACAAAAAATGGAACATTGTGGCAATGGGTCCAGAACATGATCCCCTTTTATAAAATCAAACAGTCATTAATAAACCTCCTGTTCTGGGCATTTTGACATACCAAACCACTCGGTTACAAGTGACGCTTCACAGTCAGGGCCAGGGGCCTGCCCTTTGCAAGGGGGCAACCCTTTGGGATATGCATCCCGAAGCCCAACACCCCCCAGAGGTGGTTACTGTCAATAAAAAGAACTTCTCTCTATTGTGTTCGGTGGGGAGGAAGTTTTTCCCCGTATACTTATGGAGGCCCGTCCAAAAGTACATACGACCACAAACCCCAGTAACAATTTGTGACAAAAAACAAGAAAGACGTTGCCAGATACAACGAATCTGCTCAGACTATTAAAAAACAAATTTAGTACATTTTGTACCCCCGGGAAAATTGCTTCAGTGCAGATACCCTAAACGTCCCATGATGCCCCGTCAGTGATGATCCCCCCCTAACAGTGTAGTTTTACTTATTGTAAAACATCTGCCAAGTCTGAAGCCCGGGGAAAAACCGAGTTTAAAAAAGGGGAACTATGCAAGACACGGCTTTACAAAAGCTGATTTATACATCAAAATGGGTGGGGCCCCA
Source organism: Sweltsa coloradensis (assembly GCA_024449915.1). Lineage (NCBI taxonomy): Eukaryota > Metazoa > Arthropoda > Insecta > Plecoptera > Chloroperlidae > Sweltsa > Sweltsa coloradensis. Next base: position 3,804 of record JAMZAV010016496.1, on the reverse strand, counting down.
AAAACAACCAAGGATGCAAAACCAAATACTATTGGAACCTGAAGGACGACATTCACACAAACGGAAGGATTAGTCTTCCTTCGGGACAGATGGTTGTGCCACAGAGTTTAAGACCCTTTTTATTATCACGATTCAGAGGGACACTCTGGCATCGAGCGTGCAAAAAAGCGGCTCGTAAAAATCTATTCTGGCCCCAGATGACTGTGACATTTAGGTTATGTAAACAAGTGTAAAACGTGTTAAAGTTCCGTAAGACTCAAAGGAAAGGCCTAAAGATTTGGGGCTATACCCGACCCCCGGGAAAAATTAGCCAACAGAATCCTTGAATTGGGGAAAAAAAATTTACTTTGTTGTGATGGATATTATAGCAAGGGTGGGCTCATACAGATAAAATCCCAAAAAAGCATCAGAGGTAAAACAACACGCTTCAGTCTCTCTTCGCACGCTTGGGGATCCCGGACACCCTAGTCCCCGGAAAAATATGCCATTTGCCGCCGGGAATTTAAAACCTTTGCAAAGAATTGGGATTTTTTAATCCCTTACAAAAAGCCCAATATCCACAATTTAAGGCCCAGCGAAACGAGCCGTATCAATGGTAAAAGACATTTACGAAAGCACAAGAGGAAAACGAAGTGTCTATGAGGCACTCATGGAATATCGTAGTACACCAGTAAAGGGATTTGGGGGTTTTAAACCCTTATGAAAATTATTTAACAGAAAAATGAAAAAAAAGAACCATCTGCTCAAAACCTTAGAGGCCCGTTCTTCAAACAGGTATCAAACAAAATTACTGGCGTCAGGGAGTACAGAAAAACTACTATGATAAAGGAATGGTGTGGAGAAAAACCTTGCTGAAAAAGGTGAAAAAATTTCTAGTTCAAAGGAAAAAAAACCTGGGAACCGGCACAAGTGAGCCCCAACCCAACACCACGGGGGGGGCAACATAATCAAAAAATTCAAACAATACCCTACGAGACGTAACAGAGGGGTCCTGCCCCCAGTCACTCCCCCCAAGTTTTCAAATCCCGAGTTTTAGCCCATGAAAAAAGTCAAGACAACCCCAAAAAAGGCCCCGTCTCCTGTGAAAGAAAAACCAAAAGGCAAGTGGCCCCTGTTCCAAAACCCCATCCAAAGATAACCAATCCTACATCCGGTAGCACAAGCTCACCCGCAGTGGCAGAATGTTTTAAAAGTCCGCAAAGATATCAAAAAAATTTCAACCCCCATCTTATGTTTTGAAGGGGTAAAATTTTAAATTTTTTTTTTTGGTAAATCAATGAAAATGCATAAAATGCCCTTATTTTTCCCTACTATTATGTTATTGTTAATAATATGTAGGGTTATGTTAATAATAGTATGGTTAAAAACGAGTTATACTTATATTTATATATTGGTTATGTTAAACGCCATTGATACTGGTGAGTGTTTTTGGGAAAAACTTAGGTGGTGAGATGTGATAGTTACATTCTGTTAAATTTAGGAGGAAATTTAAATTGTGTTTGTTAAATCAATTGAACTGCATAAATGCCATTATATCCATACCTAGGTATGTTATTGTTAATAATATGTATGGTTATAATCGACGTTATATTATATATTTATATATCTGGTTATGTTAAATGCCAGTTGATACTGGTGAGTGTTTTTGGAAAAAACTTAAGTGGTGAGATGTGATAGTTGTGACAGCTGGGACTTGGCCCAACGCCATGTTGATGACGTAGGGGTAGAGTCGAGTAGGCTGTGGAACCAGGCTGGACAGAATATGGGAAGGCAGTGGTTCTAGAGAGGTGGGCGTGAATATGGCAGTTGGCTAGAGGTGTGTGAGTATGGACTACAGAATAAATTATGTTAATCACGTACAATAAGGCCTATGTGTTCCTTTTATTTAATAATTACGTCCAGTGTAAGTCCTGAACATAAGACACTTCACTCTGCCATTCAATGATAACGTACAAACTTACCCAAATTAACTTTTCCCGCAAAACCTCCGTGCGCGAAACCACCGTAAGAACAGCTATCTAGGCCTAGGATTTTCAAGTATAGGTTTGGCTATTCGATGCCTAGAAGTGCAATGTATACAAGAAAATATATTCATGTAATTTTTACAGTAAGACACAATGAGTAATTTATCATATTACAATGCCACCACTTAATAACGAATATAACTAGTCAAAAAAATACGTTTTCCCGTGCATAACCCCCGAGATTGTACGCCTGTAGGCCGGGCATATAGCTCGGCCTACAATTAAAAGTTAATTTTGCACGTAAAAATTTATACAGTAAGACGCATGAGAAATTTATCATAATACAATGCCACCACTAATTAATAACGAATATAATGTACCAAAAAATACGATTTCCCGTGCATAACCCCCGAGATTGTACGCCTAATAGGTAGCTCGGCCTACAATTAAAAGTTAATTTAGCACGTAGTTTATACAGTGACACACATGAGTAATTTTTCATAATACAATGCCACCACTAATTAATAACGAATATAACGTGCCAAAAAAATACTTTTTCCCGTGCATAACCCCCAAGATTGTAGGACTAATAGGCCGGGGGTATAGCTCGGCCTACAATTGAAAGTTAATTTTGCGCGTAATTTATACAGTAAGACACATGAGTAATTTATCATAATACAATGTCACCACTCATTAATAACGAATATAACGTACCAAAAAAATACGTTTTCCCGTGCATCCCCCGAGATTGTAGGCCTAATAGGCCGGGCGTATAGCTCGGCCTACAATAAAAAGTTAATTTTGCACTTTTACAGATTAGAAAATGATTTTAAAGGCTCACGGACATTAATAATTAGCATATAATAGTTTTGGCAACCACAACCCATGTTAATTTACCACCGTGAGGTTAGCGATCAGGATTTTCACTTTTATGTAGGATGGCTATTCGACGCCAAGAAGGGTAATGCAAACAAGGAAACATATTTATGTTAGTTATACAGTAAGATAAATTAGTAACTTATCATATACAATGCCACCTCTAATTAAAACGAATATAATGTGTAAAAAAAAAAATCCCCGTGCGAAACCCCTGAGATTATATTGACCTTTTATATAGGCCGGGCATATAGCTCGGCCTACAATTTAAAAGTTCGTATTGGCAACCACAACATTCCCTATTATCATTACTATGTAACATGTCAATTTACGCCTCAAATCTTTGGGAACACTTAAATACAGATTATTTAGCGTAGCTACACAAGTGCTAGTGCATAAAGGAACAACAAAATACTTATAATTCGATATTCATTGCTGATTGCCGCGAAAGCAGGGCCCCTGCGCGTGTTATCCCAATGCGTCCGCTGGTAGCCTACATGGCCGGTGACGTCACGAAAATGGCGCGCGACCAGGTGCGTTTCAAAAGGCTAATTTGACCTAAAAACTAAAAAAATATTACGGCCAAACTAATAAATGTAGAGATCCTTTTTTTTGGGGGGTTCTATAGGGTGTTAGTGGCTATCGAAAAAATTACACTTACAGAATTTGTGCAAATAGCCTATGTTCAGTAATAAAGCAATTACCGGTGCACTACACTCTATAGCTGTTTGCATGCTTCCGACATTGAAACTTCCACATACAGTACTGTAACGTAGGCTACAAAACAATCGAATAAATAAAAATAAAATAAATTTATCTATCTGCCCAGACTATTTCTCTTTATAAATTACATGAAAACTGATTCTAACTCAACGGTAGAACACAAAACTTGGAAAAAAGCGACAAAAATTTGAATAGAAAAAAAAAATCAAGAATTTAAAATAGGTACTTCAACTAAAATTAA
>JAMZAV010016495.1:0-10691 GCA_024449915.1 Sweltsa coloradensis | reverse complement strand
TCCGAAACCCGGGCCTTTAAACCCTGCTTCTTTTTTGGTCCACATAGATACAGAGCATAGTACCAATCAAAAATGCCCCTTTAAAACATCGGTCTTAAAACTTTTCCCAAATATACCCTCAAACACGAAAAAATGTGCTTTCCAAAATCACACCCCCATTTTGGGAAATCACATTTTTTGACCGCTACTTCCCCAAATTAAAAAAAAAAATATAAGAATTTACAAAAAAAGGCTGCGAGTCGTCAATAATGGCCAAATTTTTTTGATCAGAATCCTCCAAGGTCAGGGGGCATAAAGATCGCCCCATTTTTATTTCTATGGGAGTTTTTTGCCGAGGGGGACCTAGCTCGAAAAATGTCATGTTTGACTTTTTTTTTGGGAGGTCAGGGTGGCCCCCAAAATAATGTTTCGTTAATTGCTAATATTAATTACTAGTTGCCTAAATGAAATATATTTTTGGGGGAGGGGTTAAATCCCCCTTTTAAAGTCGGTATATCAATTTTGGAAAAACTTTAATTTTAAAGGTTTTGATTTTTTAGAACGTTGGTTAAAAGGGAAAAATTCCCAAAAAATTTTCTGCTGCGTCGGCAGCGATTTTAGGGTTTTCCGGGCCCGAACGTGGAATTACGTCTTATACCCCGGCCCTGGCTGACTTGAGCTTCGTATGCGCGCTCGGTCCCCCCCCCCGCACAAAGAATAACATTGCAGTATGTATCACATTCAATAGGCGGTGAAAAAAGGGCCAGCTGAAGAAATGTGTAATAATATCGTGCTATTTTATAATGGGTATGAAAGTCTAAATAAAAAATGGTGATAAAGTGCGGGTGAATATAAAAATAATAATAAAAAATAAATTACCCAAACAGCTATCATTTCTCGGTTTCCAAAACTGTGAAAATTATCAAAAGCATCCAAAAACTATTGTCATACTTGCTTTATTTTTCAAAAAAAATTTTTATTTTTATTTTTTTCCGTGACATTTTGTCCTAATATTGTGGAAAAAGCAGGGGATATCCCAAAAACCATCATATGTGAATCATTCAAAATCAATGATAATAAACAGTCATTCTTTTAAAGAAGCTTTGTGCGCGATTTTCACCCAATTTAAAGCCCCAAACCATCTAAGAAAATCACATTAGAAATAAAACCCTTTCCCTAACACACTGTACATGCAAAAGCTCCACTCACATTTATCTGGCGGTCGTAAACCCCAGCCGAAATCTGTGGTATACTGAAAATTTTATGCATATTTTGAGGATACTTCTTTCCACCACTTCCCAAACGCACTCTATTCAAAAAAAATACATACCTTTCAAATAAAGAAACACAGATACAAAGGGGAATGCCAACCCCCCCCCCCCCCCCCCCCCCCCCCCCAAACACGCACAAACACACATTCACACATTCAAAAACATGAATATTTATTGCGCATGAACGTACGCAAAAACGATTATAAATAAATGTTTCTATTGTCCTAGATCAAAAATGAAATTAAATTTGCATACAAAAATAACTGTTTTAAAACAGGTCCCTAGAATTTTTACCACAAAGAAGACTAAATATCTTCAAAGCGATTTTCACTACCTACAAAGGAAATAAAAGCACGGGGTATACTGCTATACTGACATAATCACAAAACGATAAAAATTCATCACATCAATATCCATCTTCATCATAATTGGTGCTCTACAAACAAAGCACAGCTCGGAAATCGACTGATTGGGTTTTGAAAGCCGAGACTTCGTAACGGAGCCGGCCGCGACCGGCTACACGCTCGGGTCGACTCGATGAGGGCCGTACAGTGACGTCATTTTTGGGCCCACTATTTTCTCATGATATTTTAAACTCTTTTTACTTAGCAACCAGTGCCCGTCAAGCGCATCTAAGATCTATTTCCGTAAAATTGAATTCAGATATGCATGAAGTGCTACCAAAATGAGATAAATTCCCCTTTTAAAAGTTTTAAAAATCTCGGGATTGCGCGACTAGCTGAGCAAAACTAAAGGTTAAAGCCCCTACAAAACAGGGGGAAGCCCAAAAGTAGAGTCTTCACACATAAAGTTTTTATTCTGCCTCGATGTTATTTATATGGGCCGTAACACAGAATAGCATCCAACAGAATTAAAAATGGGCCATAACAGAATTTTTTCAACGGATGTATGCGACCCGTACGTAAAGCGTCTTTACACAGAAAAGCAGAATTCATCGCACACTGAACCGACAGTGTTGGGTCGAGCGAAAAGCGCCGACTCTGATTTTGGAGGTGCCGGGTTCAAAACCCTGAGACCGGCAAACCTACTTAAAATTTTTTTCCGAGGTTTTCCTCAGTCGTTAATAAGAACGCAAGGGTTGAGTCCTCGGGCATCCCCTTTACAAATTTCCTTTCCGCAACATACCTACTAGACCGGGGGATTTAAATTTCACCCGGACGGGTTTCCCCCAAAACAATAAAATTAAAAATTATTTAATTATTATCACAAACTGAATCTCTTTATCATGGCGAATCAAGTCCATCTCACAAGTTGTAAAAGTTTAAGCAGGTTCTGGAACCCAACCCAGAGTGTTTGACTTGATCACTGGACCAACGAGACACTTTCTATACCACTGTGACACACTTCGAGTTTTCTTTTCCCGTGGTAAGCCTGCCCAGGGTGCAATGCATGATCCACTTCAGATGTCTAGCTAGGTATGTTGCGGACAATTGTGAAGGGATGTCCGAGGGTTTAAGAGGACTCAATCCCTCGCATTCGCATTAACGACTGAGGAAAACCTAAAAAAAATATATCAGGATTGCCGGTCTCGACGGGGTTTGAACCCGGGACCTCCCGCATCAGAGTCGCGCGCTTAACGCTCGAGGTAACACTGTCGGAGTGTCGTGTTGTTGTTAGTCATCGTCGAGTCTCTCATGTTTACATGGCACGATATGATAGCCAGGCTAACATGGATGATGATGGTGATGATGGTGCTGATTGGGGAGTATTAAAACACGCAAGGAGAGTTGGAGTTATGGCAGACAGTAGGCCTACTGCAAATAAAATACTCTTGTTAGCATGGTTCGATGCACAACGCCAGTAACTATTAGAACTGTCTCTATGGTTGTACCAAAGATTTAAGATTATTTGGATCAAGGACGCGTCAACCGTAAGGTCATAATGCGCCACTCTAGCCTTGGGGGTGTGGGGAGGAATGATCCATGATGCTGGTCAGAACCAGCCACACATGTAAAGGGAGGAAAACATGAGGCGTCACTGTAGAGTTTGGACATTGGAGGGGCGCAAATCTAGCAGTGTCGTATCCAGGAATTCATAAAGGGGGGGCATTCAAAAATTTTAATTTCATGACGTACTAAAGGCTAAGTGGGGGTTGGGGGCATAAAGCCCCTGGAAATTTTTTGGAATAAAAAAGGGAAAATTTTTGTACACTAAAATCCTCTTTTTAATCTAGAAGTGTTCACCTCCGAGGTCATCTTGGTGAAAATCTTGACCTTTCAAAAGCTGACAAATTGTGGGTTGTAAATAGGCAAATAAAGGAAAACATGACGGCCGGAAAAACTGTATGCCACTCTCTGGTGTTAGCTTATCTAGGCTCTCTAACCTTAAAAATAAGGTGGAACATTTTTTAAAAGGCGGTGTTAAAATTTTGGGCAAAAATAAAACCCAAAACTATCAAACGTAAAAAAACTTTGTTGGCTCGTAGGTTGGCTGTTTTTTAATCATGTCATTTTCTTTTATTTCGTGTTCGAAATTTTGGGGCGTTCTCCGTATTGGGGGGTCCGTTCTTACTTTATAAACCCTTCACGACAAAACCGCCACCTACGACGATGACGACTTCGACGGTGACATGGATATGATTGACAACCTGCCTCCGTTTGTGTTGAACGAAGTTCAGCGGCCGAAGCATCAGTCCTTGCTGAACGATGGGTGAGTTATAGTGGTCCCAATGAAAGAATGCAGGTGGCTCGAAATTGTTTTCCCAACATAACAACATTGTCAACTCTATTCACGCTAGTTCGGCATGTTTCTAGCACACGGAGGTCGCAATATAGCATTACGTAAGGGGCTGTCCATTAATGATGTCACACAATTTAGGCCCAATAAGACCCTCCCCCCCTCCTTGTCACAGTAAGTCACAAAATATGTGACTCCCCCCCCCCTTAAATGAGTCACAAAAAAATTATTCTCACCCCCCCCTTGCGAGTCCCATGATACATGATATTCTGCAAAATAAATACTGCAGAGAATTCAGTCAAATTTTAAAACCGAATATTTTTATTATAATTTTTAGTATAAAAATACACTTGTATTTCACAAACACAGGCCTCATCACAAGACACAAAGTAATCCTACTAAAAAAGTAAAAAATAAAATAATTTATAAAAATAATAAAATATTAAAACACGTTTAGGGAGGGCCTACATCACTAAAAAAAGACGTAATATACAGTGCAAATATGGACGTCACAGGAAGCATATCCCCCCCCTACCCCATGTCACACATTGTCACAAGTTGATGACCCCTCCCCCTCCCTCCCAAATGCGTGACATCATTTATGGACGGCCCCTAATCTAGCACAGATAAGTTTTGCTTGCGTTGGTAAAAGATATTTCTCTTCAATACACAAATGCGACATTCCATTTACCGCGCATTCATACTCCCCCCACCACTACCAAGCATCTACATTCTTCCGTTGGAGCAAGTATATCATAGTTTAACGCTGCCTCCGTTTGTGTTGAACGAGGCTCAGCGGCCCAAGCATCAGTCCTTGTGACGATGTACAAGTCGCTCAAGAGGGGGAGTTATCATAGTATGACCTCCTCGTGGTTTGACAAGTTGATACAGGTTGGGATCGTAGACTATATAGTTTAGTTAGAGAGCCCACGCCAGTAGACGCTTGTACGGCACTACCGCTGCTAGCCACGAGTCCTGGTATAAACCTCGATCATAGAGCGTTTATCTGTGAGTACGTCATTGATCGTAGTTGGAAAGTCGTGTTTCTTCAGAGCTTTGGAGTTAACCAGAACTAACGGGATTTGTCACCAACTAGGCCTACACGGCGCAAGACCGCTGTTCATCGCACAACTCGGGCATAGGCCTACACCACACTTTATAGAAACTAATCTTGGGTTTAGCAACTAAATTCTTACATTGTCGGACAATTATTGACAAAATATAATTTGGGCATAATATTACGTTTAACTTAATAGTTGCAAATTCTATTTTGCAAAGCTTTTCAAGAATGTTGTTACGGGGCACTATACGTTTATGAATTAAGAATGCGCAAATGTGAAAGGGTAGATGAGCTTGGCCATTTTTTTGATCTCATTAGGCCTACTTTTGAGTGTGTAAGGTTTGGCTGTATTTTTACAAGTTTTTTGTATGCGTGGGTTCATTACTTCGGTATAGTGTGTAACTTAATTAATGTATTAGATTAATGTATGTTTTACAGCCATGTAATCCACAGCCTTGAAGAGATAAAAAAGTTCCTTGAAGAAAGACGTGTAGTCGAAGTTAAATGAGTGTACTTTAATGGGTGACATTAAAATGACAAGTGAGGACGTAGCATAATATGGCCATCGTGCGTCAACCGAGCAGTTTTAGGTCTGAGGTCTTTGGACCGCAGATACGAGTCGAGAGGTTGGTCTTGCAACCGAGTTCTTTGCTTCCAGGCGAGACGGAAGTGGGGGTAGATCAACTCGCCAAGGCGGTGGTGGTAGCTGACGACGACGGCAAGGTGTTGAAGGCGGTGGAGAAGGAGATACCGGCCTGGGCCTTCACCATGGTGCAGCGACAGATAGACACCGTACGAGCCCTGGCAGAATGGCAGACCAAGAACATCGTCTAGCATCTACAAGATCTTTGACTGGCAGAATGGCAGACCAAAAACATCGTCTAGCATCTCCAAACGCTTTCACTTTTTGATTGATGTTCTATTTAAATACATAATAATTAAAAATTTAATGTATTTCTGAGTTGAAGCTATAATTCTTGTAAATAATAATATGGAGGTTTCAATCAAAGAACGGAAATGCACTTGTCGCAAGTGGGGATAATATTAATGTGTGACAAATAATGAAATAGAATGTCGCAAGAGATTTTATTAGGTGTAGCCAACACACGCAAGAATATCAGTGCTAGATCGCGGAGTTTCTAAGCGTGCATGGTCCACGCTGAGCTAGCGTGAATAGAGTTGAGATAGTTGTTATGTTGGGAATACGATATCAAAACTATCAGAGTTATTTCGTTGGAACCACTATAAAAAATAAAATAAACCTAAACCTAAATAATATTTTATAATATTCATAACCATAAAAATAAAAGAGAAAGAAATACACGAAGATCATGTAGTTCAAGAAAATTATGTGTCGAGCTTGGCAGAGCGATACTGATTCCTGGGATGTCCAAGACCAATGGTGGAAACACCCCTTTACCAGAGTCGATAAAGAAGTTTCCCCGGGAAACTTCTTTATCGACTCTGCCTTTAGCCAACTATAAAGTTGTTGGAATAAAGAGTAGCGATATATATACATTCTTAACCACAGTAACACTGTTATCATCATCATAACTGACCCATTCTTTCATCCTGTTTTATACAATAATACTAATATTAGTCGTTATATTGTAGCGCAGGTTGCAGCGAAGTGTGTCACAGCCGTCGGTCTGCAATTCATTGGTTGTTGTGGTGTGATAAGGAGAACACAGATACTTTGGTGGATGCGCAGCCAGGTGTAGCTAGTAATCTGTGGGTGAACAATGAGTTTTGCAAGACTTCATGTCCAGCTAGAAAAGAACATTTGGTTGAATTATTACACGATACCAAACAATAGCACTAAAAGTTAATTTTGTGGATTCAGTATTAATCTAGGTGCCCGTTAGGGGCCGAGCCAAGCCGCGGTGCGCTACACACTCGGGCACCTTATACAGCAAGCAGAGTTGGAGTGATTTCGAGGTGTCCACCCAACCGTCATGAAACGTGATGTGAACTTAAAAACTATCAAAATCAAGGGGATTTAGGTACCTTACAATAGATGCCAAATTTGTTTGGGGTACGAACATTCCTTCTTGGTGAAAAAGTGACTTGAAAACATGCTCAAAACCATGTTAGCTACTACTGGCTACTCTACTACTACTCTCTACTACTACTACTACTACTACTACTACTACTACTACTACTACAGGCTACTGGCTACCTTACTATTCGTCAGTTTCAATTGGCCAGCGATTCTGACCAAAACGGGTGGTGGGCTACAACGTTCATATTTTATATGGACATTAAGGTAATAGTGATATAGGGCCTTTTGAAAGAAAAAATTAAAAAAGTTTGCTGGAAGACTTCCAAATAAATGTTTTAATGTAAGCCTTATACAGGCATACAATCAACAAGTAACTATAGTTACTTGACAAAGATCGCCTACATTGTTTACAAGAAGCATGTCTTTGGAACACTAGATATTTCACATTCTATTGTTTATTGGAAATACCATAGCAATTAAATTGACTTTGATAAAATTATTATAATTTAACAAATAAAATTTACAATAGAACTTGAAAAAGTAATGAGATCCCACACATAACAAAAACTTGTAAAAATACCAGCCAAACCTTACACACTCAAAAACACATGAGATCTAAATAAGGGCCAAGCTCATCTACCCATCCACACTTGCGAATTCTTTTATAAACATACAGTGTCCCTTAATAAGATCCATGAAAGCTTGACAAAATAGAATTTGCATGACCAGAACGTTTAAATTAATTAGAAAAAAAGAATTTGGATAAACTTTACGATAATTAGTTGCAAATTATGTTTTTTTAAATGTTTTATTATGTGTTTAATTGTGTTATGTTGTTATTATTATGTTCAATACATAAATATGTGTTGAATCAAGCGTTTGAATCTCAACCGCCTTTGATTTACTCGCCACCATTTAAAACCTAGAGTCTCTGTATAATTTCACTGTGTTCAGACTTCAGAGTACCGCGAGCAGTAGATGTAAAACTACCGTGTAGTCCACGTGGTACACGAAAAACCCTGCACTTTTTGATCAGCTATAATATGCCTAATTTTGAAATTAAATATTTGATGAAGGTCCCAATTTTGTTTTATATTTTTATGTGCAAAATAATTCTAAACGACAATAGGTTTGTTCGTTTGTCCTGAGATCACTACCAAGGAGTAGATATTGGCAAAACACCTTTTTTTTCTGTCCTGGAGTAAGTTGTGATGGGTGTAACTTGGAGGGGGTTTTTTGTCCAGTAGTAACTTACTACAATGAGACTGGAGAAAAGGTTTTTACACCAGCTACTGAAGTAGAGTAGGAGCGCCAAAACAATCTCAACACCGTTCTTTTGTCCGCGTTGTAGTAACTGTGATTTTTACTCCTTTTTCCGTTTTAACCGGTATACTTCTGGGAAAAAGTTTTAGTTAGTAGTTATTGGGTTTAAGGCAGTTGAAGTAGGCAAACGAACAAACCTAATAATAAGTCATCCGAATTTGACACCTTTATCACCAACAAGCATTATTTGTGATCTACATGGAAATTGAGGTGGCTCCCTATCTCCAAAAAGTTTATTTTAATTATATCTAACTCTGTGCCAAGTGGCATATTCCAATCAAAAAATGCAGGGTTCATGTCAAAATCGACTTGTACCACGTCGACTAGTGGCTAACCCCCCCTATTATTGTCATAAGCTTTAGGGCGCTTTTAAAGGGATATTCACCCGCAAACTAAAAAAACATTTCGTTCATACAATGAATTTACAAAGTAAAAAATTGGGGCCACCAGACCCCCCAAAAAATTGGGAAATTTTAAAATCCATCCTGACCGGGGTTTTCGAACCTGGGTCTCCAACATCCAGGTAGCCTTTAGCCAACTAGACCACCGAGACGAAAATTTTAACTATAAGTTGCATCTAGATCTGAAAGTTTTTTTTGAAATTTCGCGGTACTCGCTCGATTCTATCGTCCGCCCTCGCCGCCATCTTCCGTCTCTCCCCCGATCCCACCCACCCATTTCCCCCCCTTTCCCCTCAGGACTCGCCGCTAGGGATGTTACAAACGGGGCGACACAGTATCACTTTGCTCCTGACACATGGCCCACGCTGCGCCTCTCTGGACAACAAACCTTACACGACACGTCTCCCGTTTCACACATATTTCCCAGTGTTCTCTCTTTCCCTCGCAAAATTAACTTATCACAACGCTTGGGCTTTCGTAAAAAACATTGGGCCCCTACATTATTTTTAAAAGAGGTACAAAAAAAACAAAATTGTTATCCAATATAACTTTTTTTAAAAAGGAACAAAAATGTGATTTTCGAAAAAAAAAAAAAACATTTTTTCATAATTATTTTTTTTGTAAAATAAGATATTTTAATACAAACAAATGAGGTTTTTTCAAATTTTCAAATTTTATTTAAATGCAACCCGTTGGGCCCTCGCAAAGGCGGAATGCCCAAGGTAGTAAGCAGTCTATGGCGCTAGAAGCGGGGGAATCGGTAAGACAACAGGTGAAGAGATAAAGAGGCGTTGTATCGGGAAAGTAGGATCCCTCAACCATTGGCGAGACTGCGAGGAATCTAAATGACTTGGATTTTTTAAATTTTTGGGTTTAAAACCCTGGGTTTTAAATTGAAAACAAAACGGGATTTTATTTAAATTTTAAAGGTAGAGTAAAATAGTAAAAGTAGAAATTTTTAGTTTTAAAAACACTTAATATTTTTTTAAATATAATTAATAAAAAATTTACAAAAAATTTTTCAGTAAATAACATCACAATTTATAATTTTTTTTAAAAGACAGAATAATTTTTTATTTATCATGTTGTTTTGAAATTTCGTATCTACTAATTTCAATTTTTTTTCTCGCAAAAAGGGAGGATAAAAAGTCAAAAATAATTTAGTCCTAAAAATAAACAATAATGTGAATTATAACTTTATTTTTTTCGGGAGAAGCCTAGGTACTTGCGGATACACAATTTTTGTGAAGGGATGTCCGAGGGTTATTTAAGAGGACTCAATCCCTTTCATTCTTTAACGCCCCAGTAAACCTAGGAAAAAAACTTTTGGGACGATTGACGGTCAAGACGGGATTTTTAACCCGGGGCCTCCCGAATCAGAGTCGCGCGCTTAACGCTGACCCAACCTGTCAGTTAATAATGTGAAGCTATTTAGAACGGAAATTTTTAACAAAAAAACAAAAGAATAAAAAAGTTTTTTAAAGGATTTTGATATAAAATACCGTATTTTGTATTCAATCAAAAAACTTAAATTGTGGTTTTTTTAAAATTTTCTTGGGCACCCCCCTCCAGGGACTTGGGAAATCTAATCCGGGGGGCAACCAGGGATTTTAACTGAGGGTGTTGGCTGGGGTTAAACGCGCGACTCTGTTCGGAGGTCCCGGGTTCAAATCCCGCGAGACAGACAATCCGACTGGAGGTTTTTTTTCCCAGGTCAGAGATTGATCCTCTCAAACAGCCCTCGGACATCCCTTACAATTGTCTTATCCGCAATATACCTGTTAGACCCTGAAGAGGGGCATGAATTTCACCCTGAGCAGGCTTCCTACCAAAATTATTTTTAAAATTTTTACTATTATTTTTTTTGTGAAGAGAATGACAAAGTGCTGTTTAAAGGGGTTCGAAGCCAGCATTTTATTAACAACTGAGGAAACCTTGGAAAAAACCTTAGTCAGGAT
>JAMZAV010016494.1:0-10029 GCA_024449915.1 Sweltsa coloradensis | reverse complement strand
GAAATGCAAGGTGGAAAGCCTTTTGTGTACGTTCTTGAATAATTGATACGCCACTTACAGAGAAGGTGGAGACAAAACCAACAAAACTTACCCAACACCCAGTTCCAACTTTGTTGTGGGTGAAGCAAGACGCAAGTGCTTAGACGGTGATCAGGGTAGAAGCAACATTCAGAATAATGTTCCATGGATCAGACTGTGATCAGGGTAGAAGTACCATATGGAAAAATGTTCCTGGCTCAGTGATGGATCAGACGGTGATCAGGGTAGGAGAACATTCGGAATAATGTTCCATGAACATTGTCGAGGTCGAGTCTTACCCGCAAAGATAAACGTACGTCAGACTAACGGTTTTAAGTGAACTTTTCTATATAGGTCGGCTGTCTTAAAACGTTACGCGGAGAAGTGAACACGCATAAATGATTCAAGAGACGCTCTAATGGAAGAACTACCTACTTAGACGGGCCCTTAAGTTGTTTGGAAAAGTCTCCAGAATGCATTAGTAAATCTTGTAATGATTCTTACGCAGCTAAGTGGTCTGTTACACACGAACACGATGTATTCTTACCCGCCCTAGGTCTTGCGGGTACTTGGGAAGTGTTCGAGTTAAACCAAACCCAAGGGTGCAATGACCTACATAACCCAACTCTCTGTCCTCCTGAATATTCATATTCCCATACACTCCAACTTGCTAGAATACTTGCGAGGGAAAACTTTCCGAGTGTTTAACAAAGTTTGATCAGGAAAGTAAAAAATTAAAACTTTCCTCCCAAATAAGCAGAGCTACTAATGAGAAAATGTTGAATATCACAATCTTCGGGTTGTGACTACGTTGTAACTATCGTGCGCGAGCAGACGGGGTCTACAACGTGCCTCGTACGATGTTTGCTGTGGAAGCCGAGACGGGGGCCCCAGAACACGTACCACCCGAACTGCGTGTAAACATCGCCCCCGCAGCTATTTTACAATTATTGTAAGTACGAGACCCTTGTGCGACAGTTCAGTAGTCAGCCGCAGGTGCGCTCTAGGCGGAATGTGCGTGAGAAAATTCTTAACATATTTTGCATGGAATAAATTAACTACGAGTACAAGCTATGGTTTAATAAAATGACTTTAACCGAAACGTTAATGTTTAAGCCCTCATTGCGAGCACCAGAGTGTGGCGAGGCCAGGTGGGTCTAAATCTGCTAGCATTATAGAAAGAAGTTTGTCCTGCTCAAGAGAAAACCCCAAAAAATATTTTTAAATAATTAAGTGGCTGTACAGCAAAAACGACAAAATACATGCCTTATAAATAAACGATGAGTAACAGAAAAAAGTAATTGTTCTCAGATTATCAGTAAATGTTATGTTTGCCTATACATTGTTTAGTGATTTCGTTACTGCCAGTGAGAAAGTGGGAACAAGTACTTTGAAAAATTGATTTTACAACTTCAATTTCCTGTTACGACCGTTTGAATAATATCAAGCAAGGTTATAACAATTAATTATTGATAAGACCTACGACAGTATTCGAACTGTAACACCAACTAGAATATTTAAGTAGAGTCGCGGGAGTGACTTTATTCCAAGTTGATTAAGGCGGTGATTGCCGCTGGAGATAAAACTAGTTTTATATTCATTACGCGTGGCCACTAATGCATTCAGTGTATTTATCTTAGGTGAAAGAGACGAATGCAAAACTGTGCTATTAAGCTCGTACGCCGCATAGCAGCAAGACTAGCGTTTCTTTATATTAGAGATTGGTAGTCATAACTAACAGATATGGGCGCTACTTTAGGTGTTAACAATACGAGGTTAGAATTAAAATATTCCTAGTTAATTTAAATAAGATATTAGATTTTTTTAGCACTGGAGATGTAAAATTATTTCAAATTATTACTTCGAAACGTATGAATCTCATTTTAACGGTAATATTCACATGTTTAAAAATAATTCACTATACTTTTGGTGGAGGTGCCGGGTAGACCCAATTCTTAAACAATTTGTAATTATTTTACCTACTGAGTCAGTCGTATAGTAACGAGATAAATTGTTGTCAAAAGTTTAGACCGTTGGTGGAGGCGCCGGGGCGGTTGCATAGAAATAACTTTAAGATCGAGATGCAAAGTTTAGACCGTTGGTGGAGGCGCCGGGTCGGTTGCATAGAACTAACTTTAAAGGAATTGTCTTGGTTTGCATAACAAGCTCCTCAGAAGGTGCATTGATTCAATTCAAGAACAATTCAACAAAATCCAGGTCGCTGAGACTTATGGAACTCAAATAATCACGCTTTTACTAAAGCCCTGCACAGCGCGTAGTCCGCCTATGGTGACGTCACTGCAGGGCTACCTGCTAGGCTGGCTCCAGCCGAGGAAGGCCTCGCTCAAGCTCGCTGCCGTGCCGTAAGCGGCCGCTTATGGCGAATTTCCTAGGGGTGGCATTGCCGCCCTGACACTTCTAATAACCGATTTTACATGTTGAAAGAACAAGATAAATATCACTGTTTCTGATTACTAACTAAATTAAAGTTTTTAAAGTATAACAAAAATGTAACATTCAACACTTTACCAAACATTGACGTTTCACATGAATCTGTACTCCCGTATTGTCAACTCTCGAACGCAAAAGGTGGCCAAAAGACTCATTCAGATTATGGAAGATCAGATTTTACATTTTCGATGGTTTATTGTTTGATTTTCTCAATAGTATATATTATATATAGTAAATAGTAAACACTGCCGTAGGTGTAATTGATTTACCCCGCAGAGATGGATTTTTTAATTTCTGGATTGATTTCCATAATATTGTTTGACTTAAAGTTAATCATTACGAGAGAAATACTATTCTTTCCGAAACTAGTGCCGAGTGGGGAGTATAGCTACCACTCTCCGCCCTCGTGTCGTTTTATCTGTCCAGCAGTGGCGTATGAACCGGGGGTGGGGGTGGTGGGTAACATATTAAATTTTACGTGCATTTTAAAAGTTTTTAGATCCGAGTGCAGGAAGTTTAGTTTTAGTTTTTGAGGTATAAATTTAAGTTATTTCAAAAATGTCTTTATTATTGTGCAAAACTTACTTTTATACACATGATGGTTTAGTTAGGCAATCAATAATTGACATTTTTTTACGTCCAAAATCAACTTAGTGTATATCCTTCATAAACAAAACTGAAATCCCTTGACTTGCCATTTTTTCAGTTAAAACGTGACGAAATAACTATAGTATGGTGTAATTTATTTTTCAAATATCGTTAACCTTTAAATAATTTTTGGATGACAGCACTGGGGGTGGCCAAATGTAATCTCGCTTACGTTGGCCCTGAGCACAGATATGTAACTATTCACACGCGAGTCACAGTTTGAGTTATAAAACACGAAATAGTAGTTTTGAATGTAAATATGTAATTATTACAAGTTACAACTTGCAACTACTCAGGCTTACACAAAGTTAAACATTGCCACTAACAACTCGCTCAAAATGTCGAATTAAAACACTAGTGCTAATAACTAAAATCACGTAACAGAAACGATGATCAGCGCTAGTATAAATATAGAACACGTATGATATGAAACTACAATTCTCATTTACAAAACTAAACGGCAAACTAAAGAGTTCGGACGTCCGACGTACACACTGAATAGCTCGCTCCGTAGCAGGTAGCAAGAGCGAGGACCGTGCCCAGCACTGACGTCAAAACTATTTCGTGCGGGTTGAAAAGAAAGCCCCGTACGACCCACACCACCCTCAATAGGCATTTTTTGCAAATACATTCTTTTCTTATATAATGTTAAGAGTTATTAAAAAGACACTTGTTGGAAACCCGGACAATGTCTTTAAGATCGAGATTCAAAGTTTAGACCGTTGGTGGAGGCGCCGGGTCGGTTGCATAGAAATAACTTTAAGATCGAGATGCAAAGTTTAGACCGTTGGTGGAGGCGCCGGGTACCGAGTCAAGTTGTAACTCGTCCAATGAGGTCGCATAGAAACAAGACAAGTATTCAGCTCGTCTCTCACAAACCACATTTCAGACATTGACGCTTTATTGGCGGGGTTGGTGGTGCGCGAATCCTGTGGTGGCGTGACGTGAGGTTAGTTGGGGGGGGGGGATCCCTCGGGCACTGCAGCAATGCGACTGCACTCGCTTGACTAACTTGCCCACTTCCTGCAGCAGAGTTCACGAGTTACTGTACGGGCTCGACACGACGCCACGTGCTTGGGGATAATAAAGATTATCTTGAAAAGCATTTACTACTGTAATGGAACGGCAAACTTGCAGGCCTACGCTTAAAGCTTTCTTACTCCTCTACATGATTCACGGATTATCGACTTGATCTGGCAATGTCTTAGATTAGGAGATAGCATGATCTTATTCGACTGATAAAAACAACTGGCGGATGAATAAGTCTACCTTGAATAGATACTTGCATGAATGTTTTGTATGATTAGATTCAGGACTACTTGGTCAAGGTTCTAGTTCAAAAGGCGAACGATTTTATTTTATGACGATGTAAAGTTATTGCTAGTTGCTGATGCCAATCATGGTTGTTTTCTTTTCTTGTCGTAACTTCCCTATTCCAAACTAAAAATATCTTGTTGTTCGTGAACTAGATTTATAGAGGAGGAAAGAAGAAATGAAAGATAAGGAGATCGTGAGAAATTGGTAAATTATGAAATTCAGGGCAAAGTAATCTTATAAAAATACCTATTCTATCAAGTAGTAGCTTGTTATGTTGTTCTCATGTCGTCTCGTCACGCTAACCCTCAGTGCACGCTACACGGCGAAGCACGGAAACTGTTGCCCTACAGTCGGGCACGTGACCTTGCAACAACTTCACTTTATTGGTGATACTTCAAAATAAGTTTTAGCATTGGGTCTGTAATTTCCTTTACGTTGGCAATCATAATGTTGTCAATAAATATTTTAAATGCATGTATCAATAATTAGACATTACTCTTGTTGCAAGTAACATAACACGCAACTGCATAAACTACAAGCGATACTAATTTACGTAATTATAGGCCTGACTGGCCTCTTGATGCGTCAATTCACCGTGTACTGTGTGTGGCTAGTACGTCAAAACACAAGTACGCATGCAACTGTTCGTATTTGCCTAATGACTGGTTGCCATGACCGGAAATCATGCATTTACGTTCGACGTAAATACGCTTGATTTAAACATCAATCTCACATGCAGCGTTCACGTTGTGCGTTATAGTCCACAGTGCTAATGAGTAAGACAAGTTATGGAAAAAGATTAAGGGGGACAAATAATTAATGATTTAGTTTAGTGTTTATTTGGGGTACAATACAATACACATAAAGTACCACACCAAATTGATAGTTCTGTGATGACAATGTGGCAAAGTAGAGGTAGACGATGACAAGAATACGTAGAGAACTATCATGGATGCGATCGGAAATTAAAATGTCGGTTTAAAGAATAAAGCGCTCGCTATTGCAAACAAATTTACGGCAAAAACACTGTGATGATTGCTAGAACAGCTATGAAAGGGCAGTTCTCCGAAGAGTGGGGGGGAGAGGCTAACGTTGACCTCAATGCCCCAGGTGAAGCCTCGCAGGGGTCGAGGTAAACTCCTGCTCGGCGTGTGATGTCACTGGATACTGCGGGCCCCGCTCCCCGGAGGACGCGCCTACCGGGCCACGTAGCGCATCGCATCGCCTCGCGCCGTCCACAGGGTGGAGGCGTGATCCTGCAGCTGGCGGACGTGAGATGCTCCGCGTAGATATTAGCACGGTTACAGCCAGGTAGTTGACACCCGCTTCGAACCCCGGGGACTTACACGAAGTCTTGGCATACACCGACCCCTCCGACAAGGGGTGGCTTGAAAGATCCGTGGCTGATACGACAGTGATTTTATCGGGGAATTGAACACTGTTGTCTCTTGTTTACTAGTGTGTTTTTTTTTTATAAAATTTAATACTTTTTTTCATAAAGTTTGCTGTTTTAAATAAAAGATGAATGCAGGTTATTTGTTTTTATAGTGAATTCTCTCAATGGGCCCACATACATTTGGTCGTTGTTGCCAACTGTAGATGTCGTTTCAACACTGAAAAGCGTAATTAGAGAGCGAAGCACCCCTATATTTTCACGGTCTCATCAATTAAAGAACAATTCCCTTGAACCAAAGTGAATACTGCATTGCAATAGGTGACTGAATGTTACATGAAATGGTTTGAGTGCGTCTGGTATTAGTTGGATGGCAACAACATCGATCCCGGTAAAAAGCGAACCCATTTGAATAAACGACAATAAAAACTCGCCGTATTTCGATTTCCACATGTTTCGTTGGAAACACACCGAAATATAATTTGTTCGATAAGAATCTCAACCGTTATGAGAATACACACACATCATGGGAAACACGCGCGAATTATCGACTGTTCGTATTCCCAGCTTTTCTGACGCTTTTCCAATGACTAACGAGGTGGAAGCAGCCGACGCTTTGTTGCCGCACGAGCCGGAGTTTTGTGTTCATTTGAAGTTGGATTTCAAAGTTACCAACTGGGTTTATAATACGCGGCGTGTGTGCGTTGCTGACGTCACTGCACTGTACTGAACACACGGGTTGATCGCGTCTGTCACACAGACGCTTTGTTAGTATTGCAACACAAGGCCAACACTACTGCGCTTAGTTATTGGTTAAGGGTAGACT
This sequence comes from Sweltsa coloradensis, assembly GCA_024449915.1. NCBI lineage: Eukaryota > Metazoa > Arthropoda > Insecta > Plecoptera > Chloroperlidae > Sweltsa > Sweltsa coloradensis. The sequence goes on along the minus strand of JAMZAV010016494.1, from coordinate 3,376 downwards.
GTGATTCAGTGATCAAAATACTCGGTAAAAATAAACGTAGCGCTCTAGGATCGGGATTCGTTTCAACTACAGTTGGAAATACTGTTGTTTTATATATGTCGAGTCTAATTTCAACAACAATTTGAATGATGACACTAAACCAACATAACATATTTGAACATTCTAGAATCAAAACATTGCAACAAGTTAAGGTTCATAAAGTTATATGTGGTAAACTGTAGAATATAGTTTTCATTTTGTCACTATGAAAAGTGAGCAACAGACTTTGCGTTTTCATTTTGAGGGGGTTGTTACATGCTACTAGATGGCAGAATTCGATATCGGTATTTATTATTTAGATACGATGATAATACCTATCTGAGATACTGCGACTAGCAGATTATCCAGTGAAATCTGACACAGATTGTCAGACTAAAACATTATTAAAATGTGCATAACCTCGGTCAGGAGATGGGAACATTCTTATAGGGAAAAGCTAAAACTTCTCATTCACGTCACCAATTTAGGTTTCAAACATGGCGTAGTTCAGTTAGGGTCTTAGATTATGACGCCACTCGTTGTTATTCTCGTTAAAAAAACAACCACTTAAAATGTGAATTTCTCCTGCCTGGAAATGTGACGTATGCACGTCGCACTAAAGACTAAACCTCCCCTAGGCCGCAGGTTGGGAACTGTGCAAGAACAAGAAGGTTTCTCCAGAGGGGCTTAGAGCCGGTGCCACGTTCACTCTTCTTACACCGAGGCTCTCAAACAAACAAACAAACGTTGCTCCGCATTGCAGGTCTGTGTGCAAGAAAGCCTGGTACTGCACCGGGGTAAAAACAATACGTGGTAGGTTGCGACCGGGCGGTTTGTTAGGTGTTAGTAGAAAGACGAGGGATTTAATAGTCTCTAGGTTTATGATTGCAGAAGAACAGTCACGAAGAAACGGGTTGGCTGGGAGGGGGGGAGGGGGGGGGGACTGGAAATATTACTAGAAACTTTTTAAACCTTACCTTTTCGGGATTTGGATATATTTCGAAGGAAAATCATCGGATTTTCTACGGAATATTCTCGTTTTCTCGCCTCAATCATAGATGGAATGTACGGTATTTTCACGTATTATTAATGTCAGCAATTAATAATGTATAGCAATGGAACAATTATACAGCACTGTGAATGCAGGCTGCAGATGATATATTAGCGCTTGTAGCGTTCCCAATCCGCAACACTAAATATAACAATGCACCAATAAAATAGTAGATAATCGAGTATTAGAATTTGTTGTCAATATTTTGCAGAAAGGTAACGTAAAGAAAGGGACATATACGAAAAATAAAATGTAATTCTTCAAGTAGGCTGGCTATGCAACACTATGGTACTGGTTTGTGCTTCAAACTAGATGAAACACAATAGCAGATTCTACCCGGCACCTCCACCAAAACTCTACATTTCATTAAATCTGCTAAATCCGTAATGACGTATTGAACTTTGAAGTCTGAGTTTCGTATTCACGAAGATAGTACATTGTTCTCTCACTTGGACGATTTCAACAACGATGATAATATAAACAGAATAGAGGAAATGTAATTTATCGTGGTTCAATTTCTCATTCAATTCGAGTTAATGTTGTTTCACTCACACAATATAGAACAACAGCGATTGTTTGCTAACTAATTCAAAACTGATGATAACATTCTGCTCTGTTTGTTTATCACGCGCGCGCTGGCCAGGTCGGACCAACACAGTTCGATGTGGCCACCCGACGACGACGACAAATGACATCAATTGACGTCAAAGTCAGGATTTCTTCTAAGCGAATTTCCACGTCAAGTTTGCAAAGAAAAAAGGGGAAATCAAACGTTTATTGACAGTAGAAAAAACGTCGGAAAAACTTGGAATAAAAAGGCGGCGCCAGTCGAGCTGGCAGCGAGCCTATCTGGTGACAGCGGTCTTTCTCTCCCGACCTAGAACTCATGTAGTATCCTGAATTGATCATCTCCAAGAGATTAGTCATGTTCGACGTCTTTTTGTCTGGAGAAGTCGCCCTTTCTTCGCCCTACCCTCAGGCGTTGTCCTTGACCCCAGCCCACAAGATAAGGAGCCTTCCTACAGCCGAACCATCGTCAGAGATGAGCACGTGTATTGACGGAACGTGATAAGAAACTATATTATGCTAAGTTCAAAACGTGATAGTGCGAGGTCTTAGACTCGTCTTACAAGGACTTGGCTGCTACTTGAATATTTTCTTCCAAATTTTGCGGTGGTTACAGTTTAAATTTGAGTTATCCAACCAAGTGTATTTTGCATCATCCTAATTATTCAAAATTATGTAGGGCCTAGTTAATTTACATTTAAAATATATTGTTTTAAGAAAATTGTTCTATATATAAACAATCTAAGCACCCCAAACACACTTGTGACTGGACCCTCATGGCCATTTTCTAACTTTTTATGGAGTTGTTGATCTATTACTTTTAAGACTCCGAAATTCGTGCTAATGATTTTGCTTCCAATGCAGAGGACATTGTAGAAAAACAAATTCAAGAAATATCTTGTACAATCCCTTGAATACTACTGAAAACTTTTTCGGCATTTCTCTAGTCGTCCTTGCAACGAGGCACTTAATTAGTAAACTGTGTATTATGTGGCCAGGATCGAAAAACTTTTAAACTTGTCCGGCTTAAGAGGCTTGGGTGCGATTCAAACACCAAGTTGAGCGCGTCATGTGCAGTACTTTCGTACTTTTCGAACTACGGGCAGGAAAATCAATATATTTTGATTCTGTTTTTTTCCACCTGAAAGGTTACTAAATTTGTAATCCTAGCACGTTGTCCTTTTTCCCATTTAAGCCATAGATTTTTCCCCGCGAATTCTCAAAGTCCATAGAAATATCGAAAAATGATCATTTCCGGTCAAAGTTTACTGACTTAATGTGACAAAAGGGAGCGAAATTGAAAAATCGCCAACGTGCTAAGATTCACATTACTGTTTTAAATATGCAAAAAAAACTTATTTTTGTCGCTCGAAAAATGTGGACGTAGGACGAAAAGTACGAACACCTTACAAAGCACAATTTTGGCTCCACTTGGTGGCGCTCCCTAGCGAAATCAGATCGTCTCTGCCTCGAAGCAAGTAGGGGAGGTAAAGTGGGCTAGATCTGGACACCGGATGTGCTTGTCATCAGATTACATAAACACAATCTGCTATATTGAGGTTTGCTTGCAGCTTTTTACATCGTTGTAAGAATTATAATATTCACTATCAGAAATTAATGATGATGAATATTGTTGTTCAACGTCACTTTTATTGCCATCATGCTATTCGACTTTGAGTGGTGATAGACGAGAGTGAAGAACAATTACAGATAACCTATGCCTTGTGCGGTCGCGCGTCT
>JAMZAV010016493.1:0-10898 GCA_024449915.1 Sweltsa coloradensis | reverse complement strand
TGCCATAATGGGTGACATCACCTCTCGGTTGTTAAAAAAGTGTGGGTGTTGGTTTTTCTTTTTTTTTTTTTTTTTTTTTCCTTTTTTTTTTTTTTTTGTTCTGGTTTTTTTTAAATTTTGGGGTTTCTTGTTTTTTTTTTTTTTTTTTTGTTCTTTTTTTTTTGCTTGTCGTTTTTTTTTGGGGGTATTTATTATTTTTGGTTGGTTACGACTGAAAATTTTCACAGGGTACGTCGAATCCTTTTTGTTTGTGGCGTGCCTTCGTGTCCCGTCTTTTCCTACGCTCCTGCGGTCACTTTCGGCCGTCAATGATATGCTCGATTCCCAGTCGTCGTATTTTTGCACGAGTATTTCCGTCAGCCCAAAGTTTTTCATTCGTCCCTATCGTCGCTTTTTTAAAATAATTTCAAATCAAAGACAAGTTTCTTTGCTCCCTATCGTCGCTTTACTCAAAAAATTTTAAACAAAGTCCACAACTCGCTTTCAAACTCGATTGAGTTGGATGGGGACCCTATTAATCAAATTTTTCGAATCAGTTCACAATATCGCGGTAACTCGATTTCACTCCCTATCTCAACGTGCTTATCTTTAGAACGTAGGCGTTTGACTTTTATTGGGCTCACCGCCTGGGTAATCATGGTTTCCCTTGATTTTTTCCTATCAAAATCCTAGAAAAGGCAGCGACCCCAAGTCTTGGTAACCAGGGCAACCAGAGTCGTGAAGTTTCCCCGGTTACTGCCGGTAATACCCAAGGACCAAAAAAAGACAATGTTGAAATACAAATTTGCAGAAAGAAGGGATTATCGTTTACAATGGGGTTTTAATATATATATAATTTTTATTAGATATTATCATTATTAGGCGTAGGTCATGCCCCGGAAACTATTAGAAATTTTTAAATTGCTTGACTGGATTTGACTTCATCCCGTAATACTTTTGGACGGTGAGAACGCCCCAATTTTTAGGGCGGTGGTCCCAGAAATTTTTTAAAACAGAACATCCCAAAAAGCGCTTTTCTTTAAGTAGTTAATAAGATCCAGATTCTTACCCATCTCAACTCAAAAAATTTCGAAAACAAACTCAATATCGCGATCAAACTCGATTTAAAACTTCCATTTCACTCCCTATACTTGTACTACCGCGTTATAACCCGGGCCCCTACGCCCGGCCAAAAACCCGGGTTCTAACTAATTACTTTCGGGTGGGCCCTTTCCCCTCCGCCGAGTAACTGCATTTGGGAAGCGCTATCTGTATTTGTTTTTGTATTTTTTTTAGAGCTTTTGGGATTACATGTGAGGCCCGTAACTAGTACGTGTATCGAAAAAATAAGCATGTCCCGGCTTCGCGTAAGGCACAGCCATCTATAGTGGGAAATTTAAGAACCCGAGTTCGGGGGGCCCCCAATTGCTTTTCATGCCCAAAGGTAACCCTAAAGGAAGGGGCAACTATAACTAGAATCCCGGTAAGTAAAAAAAATTGGGGGCAACTAGCAGGGAAATTCTAAAATATTGTATTAGACCCGAAGATGTGGTAATTTACTTTTCTTGCAAAATGAATGTTGACGGGAAAAAATGACACTCTCTAAAAGGATTAAAAAATTTTGGGTTTGGGCCCCAAATTTTCGTTTGGAGGGGAAAGAAATATGGCTCCCTGGAGGGGGGAAAAAAATTTTTAAAAATTTTTACGGGATGATCTGAAGGTTTGGGGATGATTTTTTTCCCCCGTACCTCTACGACATTTAAAAACTGGTGTATTATTATGTTTTTTTCCCACTTTTTTTAAAATTTGGGAAATTTGAAATGTTAGGCCCAAACTATGGTAAATGATATGCAAAACATAATATAAATGTTGTTTTTAGTACGGGCCCAAAATGGGAAAAATATTCGAAAATTTTAAATTCTAATCATGTAAAGCATTTTCTACCCCCCCCATTTTTCCATATAATACATGCATGTATTATATTCCCTGCGGCCCATTTCTTTCGAATGGGTTTTCAAAAAAAACTGGGAAATTTTAATAGGGTTTGTGGATATTTCCTTATAGAAAAATTTTGGGAAAAATAGGCGCGTACCCCGGGACTGTACGATGGGCGCTTCCCCTCCCACTTCAGGTCGGACACACGTCAGGGAACCCCCCCGAGTCCACACAACCCAAAACTCCAGGGACCCAACTATCGTCCGTCCACCCCCCTAAGAAATTTAACCTCCTCCCCTGGTCGCTGACTACCCCCAGAGAATCATGGGAGCCCCGAAAACTCCCTTTTTGGGTTTATCCCTCTGCACCCCGCAAAAAACCAACCCGTTCTAGCTTCGCTCCTCGCCACATCACCGGAAAAGTTTTGGCCTTTCGCTTTTGTAGCGTGCAGGTGCGGGGGTTGTAGATTTTTAAGAGAGCTTTCAAAAAACAATAGATAGAAAAAATTTTATTAAAAAAAACTAAAAACTTTATGGTAGGACTGGTAGTGAATTTTCGCAGGGTTTTAACTAGCAAATTAGAAAAAGAGAACCCCCCCCGAAGACTTTTTTTTGGATGGGGGGTTCTGTTCAGAGTTAATTAGAACAAGTTTGAGTCCCGAAAAGGGGTCAGTTTTTGGCCCCCTTTGTTTTCTTTTACTACATTAAGATACACACGTATGTTTTAAAAGGGGGTTTTTTAACTTTTTTTTGGGGATGATACTCTTATATCTTTCTCTGTACCGATTTGGGAATTTAAAATTCAGATAATCAAGAAGAAAGGGAATAGTTTGGTAAAAGGCTAGTCAGAAAAAAATTAAAAATAAATGCATCTAAATAAAAAATTATGTTAATAAAAGGTTAAAAATCAAAAGAGAAAAATGTTTCCCCATCCCCCGCACGAAAATTTTTCAAAAATAATGGGGAAACGGGAAAAAAAGGGTTTTAAACAAAATTTAAATATTTGGGGTGTTTTTTAGATGATCGATTTATTTTTTTGAAAACCCATGTTTTAGAAATATCAAAATAAAAATAAAGAAAAAAAAATAGGTTTCCTCTCAAGAGTGTAAAAAAAAATTTTCTCCCTGGTCAATGGATTTAGTGTAAAAAACCCATAATTTTCCCCACATTTCCAGTATTGTAGTATTTTATTTTTTGGAAATGAAAATTTAAAGGAAAAAATGACACTAAATGTCTACAAAACAAAGCAAGAGGGAATTCAAAAAATTTTGGTAAAGATACTGGGGATTAAAATAGTGTGGGGGCCAAAAAGGGTTTAACTTTTGCGTAAAAAAACAATTTAAAATTTGTCATATTTTTTTTAAAATTAAACTAAAAAAATAAATTTTTCCCCCTGGTTATTTTTTTCATTTTAAAACCCAACAAAGGAAAAGATGGGCATAGTCATTTCACAAGAAACAATGATGATTTTTTTTTAGGGAGGAAAAAAAAACAAAGCCCCACAAAGATTTCTATTATGTGCGGGGATGTTTTGCATTTAACAATCCCCCCAAAGGAATAAGGCAGCAGAAAATTTTAAATATTTTTTAAAATAAAAGTAACCCAATAGGGAAATTAACCAGGTCATAACTGGATTAAGAAAGATGATATAAAATTGACATTTCCCCCATTATTATTTTTAATTAATATTATTAAATCTGTTTTAAAAAATCCGAAAAATGTAACTTGAATAGCTTTAAAGCTAAATAAATACTTTTATTTTATTATTTTTCCATCAGCCTGACTCTCGCTGTAGCCCTGACTTTTTCCCGAGTAGCTACTTATTTTCATGTTTTCCTGTGCGGTCAGGGGGCCCTTTAATTTTCCACCTAGCGGTCGTCGTGTCCCATCATTGCACATTGGACATTTTCTACCGGCGCTATGTCACTCACCCCATTCACCCTTCGTTCCCCCGAGGCTAAGCCCTTTGGGCCCTTTTTGCCCCCTTTCCCCACACCCTCTTTAGGGCCCAGGCCTAGCCCATCATTGAACAATTGTGACACTTTTCTCCCGGCGCTATCACTACCCCCTTCATTTTTCTTTCCCCGAGGCTAAAAAAATTGGGCCCCTTTGCTCCCCTTGCACAGCCTCGTACGGCAGGATAGACATCATTGCACATTGGGGAACTGTCCCCCGGGGGCTAGGGTCACCCCTCCCCATTCACTTCGTTGCCCGAGGCAAAGGGAATTTGGGCCCCTTTGGGCTGGGCCTTGCCCCTAGCTCGACGGCAGGCCTAGAACTTTGCAATTGTGAAACTGTCTCCCGGGCGCTATGTCACTCACCCCCATTCATCTTAGTTGCCCGAGGCTAAGCCTTTGGCCCTTTGCCCCGCCTTGACTACCTCGACGGCAGGCCTAGAAATCAAAAAATTTGTGAAAATGTCTCCCGGCGCATAAATCATTCCCCATTTTTTTTTTTTTCGTTGCCCGAGGTTTTAAAGATTGGGGGCCCTTTTGCTGGGGCCTTTTTTTTGCACTACCCCGTACGGCAGGCTAGACATCTTTGCACATTGGGGCCCAATGTCTAGGGCGCTATGCCCAATACCCCCTTTTCATCTTCGTCCCCGAGGCAAAGGACCTTGGCCCTTGCTCGCCTTGCACTAGCCTCTTTAGGGCGGGCCTAGAACTTTGCCCCTTTGTGACACTTTTTCAAACCGGCCTAGGGTTCACTCATCCATATTCATCTTCGTTGCCCGGGGCCCAAAAAATTTTTGGGCCCCTTTGCTCCCCTTTCCCCACTGCCTCGCCCGGCAGGCCTAACATAAATTGCACATTGTGACACTGTCTCCGGCGCTATTTCACTCACCCCCTTTCCATTTTCGTTTCCCCGGGGGCTAAGCCCTTGGCCCTTGCTCGCCTTGCCAACCCTCGTAGGGGCGGGCCTAGACATCATTGAAACTTTGTGACATTTTCTCCCGGGTTAGTCACCATCCCCAAAAAATTTGTTGCCCGAGGCTAAGCCCTTTGGCCCTTGCCCCGGCCTTGCACTAGCCTCGTACGGGGGGCCCTAGACTTTCTTTGACACTTGTGACACTGTTCTACCGGCGTTATGTAAATCCCCCCCATAAATTTTTCGTTCCCCGAGGCAAAGACCCGGGCCCTTTGCTCCCCTTTGCACAAACCCTCGTAGGGCGGGCCCTAGACATCATTGCACTTTGGTGACACTGTCAAACCCGGCGCTATGTCACTACCCCCCTTTTAAAATCTTCGTTGCCCGAGGCTAAGACCTTGGCCCTTGCTCGCCTTGAAAATGCCTCGTACGGCGGGCCCTAGACATCTTTGCACATTGTGAACTGTCTCCCGGGCCCGCTATGTCACTCATCCCCATTAATCTTCGTTGCCCGGGGCAAAAGGACCTTGGCCTTCCCGCCTTGCACTAGCCTCGTAGGGCAGGCCTGGGACATCTTTTGAACACTGGGACATGTCTACCAGCGCTAGGTTTTTCCTTTTTTCCCCCATTAATCTCTGTGCCCGAGGGCTAAGCCCTTTGGCCCCCTTGTGCCTTGCACTAGCCTCGTACGGCGGGGCCTAGATCTTTTGGCTTTTTGACACTGTCTCCCGGGCGCTATATCACCTTTACCCATTTCTTCGTTGCCCTAGGCTAAGACCGGGCCCTTGCTCGCCTTGCACTAGCCTCGACGGCGGGGCCTAGACATCTTTGGGAACATTGTGACACTGTTCCCGGCCCTATGTCACTCACCCCTTTCACTTCGTTCCCCTGGGCCCAAGCCAGGGCCCCTTGCTCGCCTTCCCACAAAGTTTGTAGGGAAAGGCCTAGACTTTCATTGCACATGTGACACTTTTAAAACCTGCGCTATTTTTTAAATAAATTCCCCTTTTCATCTTCTTTCCCCGAGGCTAAAAACCGGGGCCCTTTGGGCCCCCTTTGCACTAGCCTCTTTAGGGCAGGCCAAAGAGTCATTGCACATTGGACACGGGTCTCCCGGCCCCTATGTAACTCACCCCCAAATTCATTTTCGTTGCCCGAGGCTAAGACCTTGGCCTTGCTCCCCCTTGCAATAGCCTAATAGGGGGGGGCCCTAGACATCTTTGCACATTGTGACACTGTCTAGGGCCCGCTATGTCATCATCCCCTTTCATCTTCTTTGGGCCCGGGGCCCAAGCCCTTTGGGGCCCGGGCTAACCTTGAAACAAGCCTCTACGGAGGCATAGACATCATGGCACATTGGGGACACTTTTCTCCCGGCGCTTTTGTAAATCATCCCCATTCATCTTCTTTGCCCGGGGCCCTGGGGGCCCCCTGGCCCTTGCTCCCCTTTTGCAAAAACCTGTAGGGCCCGCCCTAAAACATCTTTGCACATTGTGCCCAATGTTACCGGCGCTATTTTTCACTCTCCCCATTAAATTTTCTTTGGGCCCGAGGTTTAAGACCTTGGCCCGCTCCTTGAAACTACCCTTCTAGGGGGCCCTAGACATCATTGCACATTGGGGAAAATGTCTACCGGGCTATGTAAACTCATCCCCATTCATCTTCGTTGCTGAGGAAAAGCCCTTGGCCCTTGCTCCCCTTTGCACTAGCCTCGACGGCGGGCCCTAGCCCCCACATTGCACATTGGGGACACTTTTCTACGGGTTTTGGTCCTCTTTCCCCATTCATCCGTTGCCGGGCAAAAGGCCTTGGCCCTTGCTCCCCCTTTTGCAAAACCCCCGTACGGCAGACCTTAGACATCATTGACATTGGGCCCACTGTCAAACCGGCGCTATGTAAATCATCCCCTTTCATCTCTTTGCCCGAGGCAAGACCTGGCCCTTGCTCCCCTTGCACTAACCTCGTACGGCGGGGATAGACATCATTGCACTTGGGTAAACACTGTCTACCGGCGCATGTAAAATCACCCCCTTTCATCTTCGTTCCCGAGGCTAAGCCCCGGGCCCTTGCTCCCCTTTGGGCACTACCCTCGTAGGGCGGGCCCTTTAAAAAAATTTACCTCTTTTCCCCAGGCCCTGATTTATTTTTCTTATTTATCTGCTTTCAATTTTCCCCAAATCCTTGCCGTGTTTTCAAGTATCCCCCCGATAATCTCCTTTTAATTTCGGGAAATTAGCGAGGGCTTTGTTCATACTTTAAGTACATTGTTTTTTTTTATCTTAATTCAAAACTTTTTTGCATTTTGATATCCCAAAAATCAGTTATTAAAATAAAACTTTATTAAAACTTTTTTTGCTTTTTCGTCATGAAATTTAAAGGCACCCAAAAAAAAATTTGGATGAAAAATGGGGGTTTAAACAAAAGGTTTAGAGGAGCTATTTTTTAACAACACAAATTTTTCAAGTTTTTTGATCCTTTGAAAATTTGTTGAAAAGGGCCCTTTTTGGGAAAATTTCAAAAATCGGTTTTAACTTCCCAATTTTTTTGGTTCCCCCAAGATATAAGAGAATTGTACCAATCAAAAAATGGCATTTTTAAAAACCATCGGGTCTTGAAATGTGCACAAATTTTACACTCAAAAGGAGCAAAAATATACCTTCAAAACCACCCTTTTGAAAATCAGCAATTTTTACCAAACCCCTTGCCCAAAAATTTCAAAACAAAATATAGTGATTTACAGAAAAGGCCATTTAAATAAAGGGCCCCAAAACAAAATTTTAAAACAAATATTAATATCCCAAAGGCTTTTTTTTTGGATGAAAAACCTCTAAAGGTTTACGGTGGGATAAAAAAATATCGTTCCCATGTTATTTCTTATAAATTTTTATTTAAAAAAAAAATTTTTTTTTTTTTTTTTTTTTTTCGTGGGAAAACCCGTTATAGGGGGGCAATTAGGGCCCCCCTTTTAGGGAAAAATAGGTAGGGGCGGATAAAAAATTTTAAAGGGAGTCCCAGGGCTGTTAAGAGAAATCAATCCCTTTTTTCATTCGCCTTAACGAGGGGGAAAAACCTCGGAAAAAAAAAACCCTTTAGTCAGGATTGCCGGGCCGACGGGGGTTCAACCCCCGGGGCCCCCCCGAATCAGAGTCGAGGGGCTTAGCGCCCCAGCCAACTCCCGTCGGGGTTATTTTTTATGGAAAATTTTTGCCCTTTGCTCGAAAATAAACCCAAATTTTACAATTTTTTGGGGTAATGGCGGGGCCCAAAAATGTTTTTGGGTTTTTTTCCGGAAAAATTTATAGCTAGTTAGCCTTTAATGAAACATATTTTTTTAGTTTTTGCGGGTGAAAAATTTTGAATTATTTTCCGGTTTTTTAAAAGTTTTAAAAAAATTTTTTAAGTTCTGTAAGTTTCTCTTCCCCCTTTAATGGCCCCCGAGGGGAGGGCTCAAAATTAATTTAAAAATTTTTGGGAGTCCTGTTTTAAGGGAAATTTAGAGCCTGATTTTTATTATTATTTACGTTTTTTCAGTTAAAAAATTTTAACAGTCCAAAAAAGTCCTGTTAACTATACATTTGTTTTTTTTTAAAAAACGGTAACATGAATGATGATGAAGATTATGTACAGAGCCCTTTGCCAATTGAGAATTTTTTTTTCAATTTCGTTTTACTTTTCTTAAAAAGGAAATAAAACTTTTTTTTATTTATTTAGAGTAATAAATTTTATATTACTTGAAAATGTCAATACAAAATTATGTTTTTTAGGACATTTTTTTATTTTTTGCCAAAAAAAGTTCCCAAAATATTATAAAGAATAACATTTTCCAAACAAAAAACTGGGTGGGCCAGTTAAAAAAAATAGCTATTAGAGGTTTGGGGAGGTAGGGCCCAAAAATTTTTTTTTTACGGGGGAAAGTTTTCCCCCAAACAGTTTCTTGTTGTATTGAGAATAGACCCTTTAAAAAGCTCAGTCAAGTTCATTCGAGAACTCTAAACATTCAAGGGCAAGCAATTTTTTTTTGGGTTTGAGTTAAAATATTTTTTTTTCCACGGGAAAAAGGGTTTGGGTTTGGGCCCCTCGAACAGGCGAATGATTTTAAATTTATTTCAATGCGAAAATAGGAAGAAAAAATGAAAAAACTTTGGTCAACTTTTTTATCTCACAGTATTACAGCCAGTGGCGTAGGAAATATTTTTTGATTGGGGGGGTCACACTAAAGTTTTTATACGAGGTTGGGTGGGCAAACCCGGGGGCCCGGGGGGAAGCCCCAGCCCCCGTAAAGGGGAGTTTTTTTTTAAAAAGGGGCCCTTATAGGTGGCCCGAAACACGTTTTCAGGCGAAATTTTTAATTTTAATAAGGGGTTAAATTTGAAGCTAATTGGGATTGAAGGGTTGTTACCCGATTAAAAAACGGTTTGACAGTTTGGGTTGGGGGTGAAAACCCCTGACACAAAACAAAGAATTAAGTCTAAAAATCAGGGTGGCTAGTTAGTCCCCGCAAACCCCGTCTTACTGAATCTTTTTTAAAAAAAAGTTAAAAAAACCTTCCTTTTTGGTTTTCAAGCCCGACCTTTGTAAAAAACCTAAAAATCACCCAAAAAAGGTATAAAATTTTGGGAAATGCACCTAAGGCCTACCTGGCTTGACCCCCCCCCCGGGGGGTTTAAGCCAAAAAGTGGGGGGGGGTTTTCCCCCCCCCCCCCCTTTCCCACGCCCCTGTTTACAGCCGAAAACTTTTTAAGGGGGCTTGGCTGCCCTTTTTTTTTTTATTTTCAGGGTTTTTTTTTGGGGGGTTTTTACAAACTTTTTTTTCTATTTTTTTTCCCACAAGGGGTGAAATTTCTCGAAGGGGAAAATTTGGAAAAAACGTTGAAAAATTTAGCGAGAAGCGATTTTTTTTTTGTTTTTTTTACATTTTTGGGGGCCCCCGGTCCCCCCAAATTTTTTGCCCCTTGGTTTTTAACAGAAATGGGATAATGGTTGACATGAAGAATTTTAAGTTTGTAAAATTTCCACGCCCAGTAGTTTTTGGTTTTTTTAATTATCTCCAAAATTTTTTTTTTTCCGGTCCCTGTTACCCGTTTTTTGGTTTTTTAAAACAAAATGCACTACGCCCAAAGGTTTAAAAATAAATGTGGTCCCAAATTTATGTTCTAAGATGTTCCCGTATCCTCTGGGAAAGGGTCTTGTTAACCCCAGAGAGGAAACAGTAAACCAGCCAGCAAGCCAGCAGCCAAACCAGCCAGCCGAAAAAGGGGTTTTGACGATGGTTTTGGGACTTTTTTTTAACACAGAACCCGGGTTTTGGGATCGGGGAGGGTTTTTTTTTTGGGTTTGGTCATGGACCACATTCAGCTCATATGCCCGAGTTTCAAGTCTGTTAAAAAAGGCGGCCCCTGTGCAAAAATAGCTGAAAACCCCCCAACTCGGGGGAGCTGTATACACGCAGAATTTAGTTGTCGCCTATAAAGTACACGTGTGGCGCTTTGGGTGCTGGCGATGACCGTTTTGCCCCAGATGACACGGGTCTCTCTACCTTATACATTTCCTCAAGATGATGCCGTTTCACTGCCCTTTCTCAGGGGCTGAAGCTCTGTGAGTGTAGTTTCACCTCCTCCAGTAGCTTTATGTACCCCGGTTTTTTACTTATACAACCTCAAAGGTTTAAACCGGGGAAAACTCCCCTTTTCTTTAGGTGCTGAAGCTTTTGGAGGGTAGTGCAAACCTTTCCCCCACCCTAGCTCTTAGGGACACGCCCTCTTTACCTTTATAATACCTCCAAAATTAAAAAAACCCGGGGAAGCTCCTTGTCTCAGGTGCGAAAACCCCGGACTGTAGTGCACCCCCTCCCCGTAGCCTAAAGTACACGCGTCCTTTAACCCCCATACATACCCCCAAAGTTTAAACCCGTGAAACTCCCTTGTTTTCAGGTGTGAAAACTTTTGTGAGTGTAGTGCACCTCCTCCCCCGTAGCCTTAAAGGGCCCCGCGTCTTTACCTTCAACATACCTCAAAGTTAAGCTGTGAAGCTCCCCTTTTTCAGGTTTCGAAGCTCTGTGACTGAGTGCACCCCCCCAGTAGTTTAAATTTCACGGTCTTTTCCTTTTATTTTCATACC
>JAMZAV010016492.1:0-11319 GCA_024449915.1 Sweltsa coloradensis | reverse complement strand
TTTTTTTGGCCGGAAAGCGAAAGAAAATAAACCCTTCCCCACTTTCCCGGGGCGAATACGGTACGTACCGGCGGGGAGCCCGCCGTAATAACGCACACGTTTCCTTGTGGGAAAATTTTCCCTTTTCCCCCTTCCGGAGAGCCCGGCCCCGGGGTTTCGAAAATCTCGTCGGAACACCCCCCAAAATTCGTGCACCTTCGCCGGAAGGGGGTCGGATTGGCGCGAACCCCGAGCCCAAACCCGGGCCCAAACCGGGGCTCAAACCTGGCCCGAGAAAAAATTTTATTTAAAGGGAAAACCCTTTAAAGAACGGTGCTTTTTTAAGCCGGCCAAAAGGGTTTTCCGGCGACAAAATTTGGATTTTTTTTTTTGTTTTGGGGGACATCCCCCCGGCATTTTGGGGCCCAAAATTTAAATTTTAAAGGGGCCCAAATGCAAATTTTTTAATTTTTTTCCATATGTTTAAACCTCGTGTCCCCGTCCCCTTTCCCGACAGGCAAGGGAGGAAAAGGTTGGCGCCCGCCCCCCCAACAAGCCCCGGGGGAAACTTTTTAACCGCGGGGGGGGGCCACGGTCCAAAAGGGGGTCCGAAAACGCCCCGACGCAGGGGGTGCGCTAAACCAGGGGGCCCCTCCTTTTTCCCCAAAAACCAATAAACTGCTATGATTTATTTGTCCAGAAACCTTTTTTTGGGGGCTTATAACTCTTGCAAGGATAGCCCATTAAAAAATTTAAAGGTTTTGTAACTTTTCCCATTTTTTTGCTTGGCTTATTTTAATTTTTTTGGGCCCATGGTAATTAAGTGAAACCTTAGTACCATTGGGGGGCCTTTACCATAAAAATTCCCGGGGCCAGGGCCCCGCGAGAAATGGGGTGGGTGGGTGGTCGGGCCCAGGGGGGAAAGGGGGGTTGGCGGTCTTTTGGTGGGGGACTTTAGTAATTGGGCCCTTTTAATCATTGAGTTTTTTGCTGCATAAATATGAGCTTTTTAAAGAAATGTATAAATGCCTATATGATAAAAACTTCCCGAACAACCCAAATACTCGTGCCCAGAGGGGAAAATGTAATTATTGGATTTTTTAAAAATGCGCGCTCAAAAGATCGTGCCAAAAAAACTGAAAAAAAACAAAGTCACCCACCCCGGCGGTACCCCCAAGCATCTAATTTTTTTTTCTGAAACCCAAATACTATCAGTGGTGCCCGGTGGATAGGGGGTGTCCGCAGAGGGTGGGGGGGGGGGGGCCAAGATCCCGGGCCCAACCCTTTTAAACTTTGATGCCCCTTTTTTTTTTCGGTTTTTTGACCCAAACATTTTTTTTTAAAAAAAAACCCCAAATCGACACAAAAACAAGCCCTTCCGGGGCCCGTACGCCCACCCCACAGGGGGAAAGGTAGGGGCCCGGGCTCCAGTAGCCGGGGGGGGGGGGGCAATAAAAGGGAAATTTAAATTGGAAAAAAAGTATAAAGGAGGATAAAAGAAAAAACGCGGCAATTCGAAAGAGGGGGGTCATTTGAAAATTGGGAATTAATACAAAAAAACCACACCTATTTTTTATGTATAACCCTATCTGGCGGGGCTAAAAGTAGAAACAAAAAAAAGTGTAATACCTGATTTGTGTTAGCGCTTTTGGAAGAAAAGGGAATTAAAAAAATTGAAATACTTTAAAAAAAAGAAAGTTAAACACCCCTAAAAATAAATAAACAACCGTAAGGCACCTACCCAATTATAATAACAAAACAAGGACAAAACCAAAACTTTTGAGATAAGTTTTTTCGCCACTGGCCGGTTCCCCGGTCCCCCATTTTTTTTAAAGCTATATTTTTCCAAAAAGTTTCCGCAATACCTTTTTTAGTCTATCCAGCCCATTGCTATCTTCATGACATAAAAAAAATGTACAGGTAAATCAACATCCCCCTTATTAAATTTTTATTTCATATATTATTTAAGAATATTTAGTTTTTGAAATTTGAATATTTTTCATTTTTATATATATTAAAATTAAAAAATTTTTTTTAGAAGGTTTCACACGTCCCCCCGAAAAATTTCCCGGGAATGTCAGTTCGACTGCACAAAAACTACAATATTTTTGCTGCATTTTAACCCCTACTTTTTTTTTAAAAACGCACCAAAAGCACTCTAAAAAACCCGAAAAAAAAAATTCGCCTGCGGGGCGGTTTTTTTTGGGGGGGGAAAGGCCCCCCAAAACCCCCTAATTTTTTTTTCCCCGAAAGGGAAAGTTGGGGATTTTTTTTCCCGCCCGGACAAAATTTTTTTGTCGGGGCGCCTTTGCCGGGGGGTATTTTTCCACGGCATATTTAAGGCTCGCCCGAAAAGGTTTTTAGGCCACCTAATTTTGGGGGACTATAGGCCCAAAAAAAATTCGCCCCTCAGTGGGGCATGGGCCCCCCCCAGAAGGGCAAGGGGGGAGTTGCCCCCCCCCCCCCCTCCTGGGGCCCCGAAACCCGCAGGGAATTCTAATTTTTTTTTTTATTTGATGTCTGGATTTATATTAAAATTGTACCTCGTTTCTTTCCCGGTAACGTTTGTTAAATTTTAAAGGGTTTGGAATTTTCTGCGAGAAGACTTTTGTGTCCCTTTTTCCTGCAATAGTTCTCTTTATTTTT
Organism: Sweltsa coloradensis; assembly: GCA_024449915.1. NCBI lineage: Eukaryota > Metazoa > Arthropoda > Insecta > Plecoptera > Chloroperlidae > Sweltsa > Sweltsa coloradensis. The sequence goes on along the minus strand of JAMZAV010016492.1, from coordinate 8,694 downwards.
GGGGGAAAAAAAAACCACTCCCATAGAATAATGCAATTTTTTATCGTCACAATAAAAGGCTTGCCCAAAAAAGGGAAAAATGTGAGGTGGGGTTTAAAATCATTTATCTCAGTAATCAAAAAACCTAATAACCGCCCAACTCATTGTTGGGAATCTGAAGCTTTTGACTAAAGGACAAAAAAAGGGGGAAAATTATTTTTAAGGTTTCCTTTAAGATTCCTTTTGGTGGTTTTCTAGTTTCGAGTATCGACTCACACAAAATTACATAATTTTGGTATTGTATTCAGCCCCCCTACTTTTTTCTAAAACCCACCAACGCATTCTAAAAACCTGATTTTCAAAATTTTCGGCCTGCGGCGCTATTGTTGGGGGCTCCGCCCCCCAAACCCCCTGTGCTTCCCCAACCGAAAGTACAGATAGTGATGTATGCCCCCCTGCCAAAATTTTCCCTGTATCACCTTCTAGGTGAGGGAAAGCTACGACAGATTCAGGGACATGGCCCTTTGCTGTCTTGTTGTGTTTATTACGATGAGTTTGTTGAGACACCGAGCCTTCACACCGTCCTGACCGCACCACGCAAGTCGACGAGGGGGGAAAGAATACCGCTTGTCTCTACCATGCTATGCAAGGGTAGCTCCGCCAAAGACTGTCAAAGCAGCTCGCTGCCCTGAGAGGGCAGCGCGCTTTGTCCTTGGGCTCGGGGTACGCGAGTGCGTGGCGGCCCAGGTTTGTTTCCATCGCCGTTAGGCGAGGTTTGCTCCTTTGGAATCGGAGTGGACTGAGGAACTAAAATGACATCATTTGGGGGGAAAAGATCATTGTCCGTCAGGAACAGGGACTTCTCTGACGGCGTACCTGGGGATACTAATGGTGGCCCCGTTTATGTGGTACGTAACTGAGTCAACGTGAGGTGGGGCCTGCTGTGGAGGTCTGGGTGCGAGGTGCGGCGCGGTACTTCTTATTGCTTATATAATATTGTTTTACGAATATTATTAATGTCTATGAACCTATCTCGAGCATAGCTCTTACTAGGTATTCCCTTTAAAAATGTTTTTTAAAAATGCTTAAGGTTTTTGTGCTTAACTTGAGTGATTGGTTTTGTCTTTGTGTTTTTTGCACGTTGTGCAGATGTCATAACCATGTTTTCACATGTTTGTCATTAAAAGTTATATTAGTCATTAAAATTTTTCATGTTTTTTACCCCCATGTCCCGACAGAGCGGGAGTCCACGGGGGTTGAGCATGTATGTCATTAGATTTTTTAAGACAGTTAGTAAAAACAAGGTTTGTTATTAATTAAAATAATCCACTTATTAAGGTTGGGCTAAAACATTTAGTCCTGGTCAACCATCCCCGGTGAGTCCTGGCAGGCAGGCTGGGTGCGATGCAGGGGACGTACCGGAAAGGGTAGGGTACAAGTGTTGTACTGAGCCTTGTAGAAAATTTTGTTCCGCGTCGAACGGGCCAGGTCCCGGGTTCGTATCTTCTATGCATCACGTAGCTAGTTATCGATCCGACCTAGAAAGTGTGCCAGAAACACCGTCGCCGGGCCTCCGGTACGTTTTCGGTACGCACGGAAGTTTGTCGCGCACACCTCGTACATGTATTTTGGCGTGAAATTTCCTTCCGGTTCCAAAGAGCCATGTCCCGGGTTCGTATCTTGTTGGGAACACCCTCAAATTCGTGCACCTTCGCCGGAAGGTGTCGGATTCGGCGCGAACCACGAGTCCGAACCGTCGACGGGGCTCGAACCGTGGACCCGAGAGAAAAGTTTATTTGAAAAAAAAGCCTTAGAATGGTGCTTTCTAGCCGGCCACAAGGGTTCCGGCGACGAATTTGGATTTTTTTTTTGTCTCGTCGACATGCCCCCTGGCATGTTGGGCCCACAATTAATTTCTAAAGTGCACAAATGCAATTGTTTAATTGTTCCATATGATTAACACGTCGTGTGCCCGATACCCGTTCCGAGCAGGCAAGGGAGGTAAGATTGGCGTCGCCACCCAACGAAGACGCCCGCCGTCGAGGTTGGTGGCGTCGCGACGCCCGAGGGACAAGAGGGAAACATGTGAACCGCGGTGGCCACGGTCCGGGAGGTCCGCACCGCTCGACGCACGGCGTGCGACTGACCAGAGGCAGGGGACCCGCGCGTTTATATACCGCCAGTGGGTACTGCGCGCGCCGATCCAAGCGCTCCAATCGCATTGCAGCACGCGTTTATTGGGCAATTCGCGGGGTTCGAACCGAGATACGGCGGGGAAGGACACGATTCGCGACGTGGACGCCCGCCTAACATTGTAGACGGACTCCTTACGAACAATTTCGTGTAAGCCACGGGTTCGTATCTTGTCGGCTAGTATTTTTAAATAAGCATAACATGACGGCGGGTGCTGAAAATGCACCACTCGCACATCTTCCGGTACGCTTTCGGTACGTACCGGAAAGGGTGGGGTACAAGTGTTGTACTGAGCCTTGTAGAAAATTTTGTTCCGCGTCGAACGGGCCAGGTCCCGGGTTCGTATCTTCTATGCATCACGTAGCTAGTTCATCGATCCGACCTAGACAGTGTGCCAGACAACACCGTCGCCGGGCCTCCGGTACGTTTTCCGGTGCAGCCTTCGCTCTGGGCGTGATTTTTAAAGTATGCAGGCGTCGCGACGCCCGTGGCTCGGGCCGTCGGTTTTGGTCCGTTTGGAACTGCACCGGCGGGGGGCAGCCAAGCCACCCGCTTCCATAAAAATCCCAACCCTGTGGCTCCCCAAAAAAATTTAAAAACCCCAAAAATTTTTAAAAAAAAATTTCCGGGGGGTTTTTTTAAATTTTTTTCCCCCCCCCCCAAAATTTAAAATTTTTTAAATTGGGGGGGGGTTTTTTTTTAAAAAAAACCCCCCGGGGGGCCCCCCCCGGGAAAAAAATTTGGGGGGGGGGGGGAAAAAACCCCCCCGGGGGGGGCCCCCCCGGGCCGAAAAAACCGGGGGGGCCCCCCCGGGGGGGGGGCCCCCCGGGGGCCCCCTTTTTTTAAAAAACCCCCAAAACCCCCCTTTTTTTTAAATTTTTTTCCCCCCGTTTTGGGGGAAAAAAAACCCCCCCCCAGGGGGCCCCCGGGGGAAAAAAGGGGTCCGGGGGGGAAAATTTCCCAGGGGAAAAACCCCTTTTTAAAGGATTTTTTTTTTGGGGGGGGCCCTTTCCCCCCTTTTTTCCAAAATTGGGGGGGCCCAAAACCCCAAAAAAAATTTTTTTTTTGGGGGGGGGGGGAAATTTTTGGGGGAAAAAAAAAATTTTTTTGGGGCCCCCCCCCCCCCGGGGTTTTTGGGTTTCCCCTTTTTGGGTTTTCCGGGGGGCCAAACCCCGGCCCCCCCGGGGGGGGCCCCCCGGTCCATTTTTTTTTTTTAAAATTATTTTTTGGGGGTTTGGCCCCGGGGTTTTTTTGGGGTTGGGGGTGGGGCCCGGGCCCCGGCCCCACCCCCCCAAAAACCCCCCCCCCGGGGTCCCGAAAAAAAAAAAACCCCCCAAAAACGCCCCCCCGGGGGGGGGGGGGGGGGCCCCCGGGGGTTAAAAAAAAAAACCCCCGGGGGGGGTTTTTTTCCGGGGGCCCCTTTTTTTTTTTTGGGGGGAAACCCGGGCCCCCGGGCCCCCCCCCGGGGAACCCCCCCCCCGGCCCCCGGGGGGGGGGGGGGGGGGCCCCAACCCCCCCCAAAAAAAAGGGGGGGGGGAAAAAGGGGGGGGGGTTTAAGGGGGGAAAAAAACCCCCCCTTTGGTTTTGGGGGGGAAAACCCCCCGGGGGGTTTTTTTTTGGGGGGGGGGCCTTTGGAAAATTTCCCCCCTTATTTTTGGGAATTAAAAAAAACCCAAACCCCGGGGGAAAGGGGAATTTTAAATTAAAACCCCCGCCCCCCCAAGGGGGTTTTGGAAAAATTTTTTTTTTCCCCCCCCCGGCCCCCCCCCAAAAATTAAAAAGGGGGGGGGGCCCCCCCCCCCTTTTTAAAAGGGAACCCCGGGGGAGAAAAAAAAAAAAAAAAAAAAACCCCCAAAATTTTTTTTCCCCAAAAAAAATTTAAAAGGGGTTTTAAAAAAAAAAAAGGGGGAACCCGGGCCCGGGGGGGGTTTTGGGGGGGGTTTTTTTGGGAAAAATTTTCCCCCCCGGGGGGGCAATTTAAAAAATTTGGGGAAAGGGGGTTTTTGGGGGGGGGTTTGGGGGCCCCCTTTTAAAAAACCCCCAAAAAACCCCAACCCGGGGGAAAAAAAACCCCCCCCTTAAAAGCCCCCCAAAATTGGGGGCCCCCCTTTTTAAAAAAAGGGGGGGGGGGGGGGGGTTTTGGGGGGGGGGGGGGGGGGGGGGGGGGGGGGGGGGGGGGGGGGGGGGGGGGGGGGGGGGGGGGGGGGGGGGGGGGGGGGGGGGGGGGGGGGGGGGGGGGGGGGGGGGGGGGGGGGGGGGGGGGGGGGGGGTAAATTTGGGGGGGGGGGGGGGGCCCCCCCCCAAAAAAAAACCCCCCCCCAAAAAAAAAAAAGGGGGGAAAATTTTGGGAAACCCCCCAAAAAAAAGGGTGGGAAAGGGGTTTTTTCCCCCCAAAAAAACCCCCTTTTTTGGGGGGCCCTTTTTCCCCCCGGGTTTTTTCCGGGGCCCCAAGGGGGTTTTTTTTTTTTTGGGGGGGGGGGGGGGGAAAAAGGGGCCGTTTTTAAATTTTTTTTTTTTTTTTTTTGGGGGGTTTTGGGGTTTTTGGGGGTTTTTTTTTCCCTTTTCCCCCGGATTTCCCCGGGGGGGAAAAACCCCCGGGGCCCCCTTAAAAAATTTTTTTTCCCCCCTTTGCCCCCAACCGGGGAAAGGCCCCGGGGAAAAAAAAAAACCCCCCCCCAAAAAACCCCCGCGTTTTCCCGGGGCTTTTTTTTTAAAAAACCCGGGGCCCCCCAAGGGAAAATTTTTTTAAAAAAACCCCCCTTTTTTTTTTTTTTTTTTTGGGGGGTTTTTTTTTTTTTTCCCCTTTTTTTGGGGAAAGGGCAAGGCCCTTCCGGGGTTTTTTTTTGGGGCCCCCCTTTTTTTTTTTTTGGGGGTTTTTTTAAAATTTTTGGGGCCCCCCCTTTTTTTTTTTTTTTTTTTTTTTTTTTAAAGGGGGGGTTTTTTTTTTCCCCCCCCTTTAAAACCCTCATTTTTTGGGGCTTAAAAAGGGGGGTTTTTTTTTTTTTGGGGGGAAAAATTTTTTTTTAAAAACCCGGGGGGGTTTTTTTTTTTTTGGGGTTTTTTTTTTTTTTAAAAAAAAAAATTTTCCCTTTTTTGGGGCCAAAGGTTATTTTGGGCCCCAAAAGAAAAAAAATTTTTTTCCCCCAAAAAAAAAAAAAAATTTTTTTTTTAAATTTTTTAAAAAAAATTTTGGGGCCCGGGAAAAATCCCCCCGGGGGAAAAACCCCCCGGGGCCCCCCCAAAAAAAAAAAAACCCCCCCCAAAAAGGGGGGTTTGGGGTTTTTTTTTTTTTTTCCCCCCCCGGGGGGCCCCCGGGTTTTCCCCGGGGCCCCCCCCCAAGCCCTAAAAAAATTTCCCCCCCGGGGAAACCCCCCGGGGGTTTCCCGGACAAAAAACCCCCCCCCCGGGGGAAAAAAAAAACCCCCCCCCCCCGGGGGGGGGTTTTTTTGGGCCCGGGGGTTTTTTTTTAATTAAAATTTTTTTTTTTTTTAAAAAAAAACCCCTTTAAATTTTTTTTTTTTTCCCCCCCCTTTAAAGGGGTTTTTCTTTTGGGGGGGGGGAAAAAAACCCCCCCCTTTTCCCCCGGCCCCCCCCTTAAAAAGGGGGCCCCCCGGGGGGGCCCCTAGGGGGGGGTTTTAAAGGGGTTTTTTTAAAAAAGGGGGGGAAAGGGGGGGGGAAAAGGGTTTTGAAAATTTTTTTTTTTGGGGGGCCAAAAAAAAAAAAAAAAAAAAAAAAACCCCCCCCCCTTCCCCCGGGGGGGCCCCCCTTTCCGGGGGGGGGTTTTTTTCCCCAAAAAAAGGGGGGTTTCTTCCCAAGGGGGCCCGGGGGGCCCCCCCTTTTTTTTAAAAAAACCCCCCCTTTTTTTTTTTTTAAAAAAAAAAAACCCCCCCCTTTTCTTTAAAAAAAATTTTTTTCCCAAAAAAATTTTTTGGGGCCCCAAAAACCCCCCCCAAAAAAAAAGGGGGGGGGGGGGGGCCCCCCGGGGAAAAAGTAAAAAAAAATTTTGGGGGCCCCCCCCCCAAAAAAAATTTTTAAAAATTTTTTTTTTACCCCCCCCAAAAAAACCCCCCCCCTTTAAAACCCAAACAAAAAAAACTTTTTTTTTGGGGTTTTTTTTTGGGGGAAAAAGGGGCCCCCAAAAAAAAAAGGGGGGGGAAAATTTTTTCCCCCCCCCCCCTTTTTCCCCCCGGGGAAAAAAAACCCCCCCCCCCCGGGCCCCCCAAAAAAAAAAATTTTTTTTTTTTTTTTTAAAAAAAGGGGGTTTTTTTAAAAAAAAAAATTTTTCCCCCCAAACGCGGCGGCCACTCGATAGCGGAGAGGTAAGTGTTTGATCGCGGACCGAAATAGAAAACACACCGTCCGAGAGGGTCATCCAAGCAGCGGGTAGACCAGCGCGCCAATGAGAACGCTTCTCGCCTCCTATTGGCGCGGGCACCGTACCACCTTGTCAATACACACATGTGTGCATGTGTTTTCTATGCGGTCCGCGATCGAACACCCTATCTCTGCGCGATCGGGAGTCCGCCGCTTTCGTCCCGGCAGACGCACTAGAGAGGTGTCGTCGTCGGCCAAGCCGGTGGCCGTAGTGGGCCCACGATTGAATCACAAGTGCACAATGTGTGTTTGGTTTACCTAGGTAGTGTAGACTTGTGTAGTGTAGGTGTAGGCCTTGAAAATCAAATTACACTAACTTTACCCAGGATAACCCAAACGTTTTTTAAGCTACCTCTACACTAGATTCGCTCACATCGAACTGTCAAACTAAAAAAAATAATAAAACAACAAACATTACTGTTGAAGGCCAAAATGGTCAAAAGGATAGAAAATGTTGTACTATCTGAACGATGAAAAAAAGCTATTTGAACATAAACCCTTCAATAGTGTTTATCCTAATTGAGGTTGAGTTTTACCCTACGCATTTGCCTCATCACAAAACATAGTGCCACAAATAAAATACTTCGAATCAGTTTCCCCAATAGTAATTATAGATTTTAATTGATTTAGGAGTTTTTATGGGATGTCAATGAAAGAATTGTCTTTCCCATCAGGTTTTAAAGCTGTTTCTCTTCAAATTTTGGGCGCAAATTTTTACACCTACACCTACCCACCTCCTAGAGCTCGTGTAGAAATTCTACACTTTACACTACACGAAGTCAAACCAAACGGCTACACTTACACAACTTAATACGAAAACGCTTTTTGGGACTTTTTGAGCCTACAACTATTGTAAAGTGTAATTTTCTTTGTAGAAAACCCAAACAACCTATGTGTGCACTTTAGACTTTAATTGGGGGCCCAATATGGGACGGATGTCGGTACGGTACAAATAGCCGGGACCCTACCTACGTTGGAAGTGGCCTAAAAAAAATCCCCAAACCGAAACGCGGAGAAATGGGGAGGCGTCGCGACGCCACGTTTCCTGATAACGTCACACGAGCGTTGTCGTAAGAAAAGACTAGTTCCAAAAATTGACAACACCAGGAAGCAGACTTCGCCCTAGGCGTAAACTCAAAGTAAACGGGCGTCTCGACGCCCGTGTCTCCGTCCGTCGGTTATGGGTCCGTGGCAACTGCACCGGCGGGAGGCAGGCCGACCCCCCCGTCTCCCGTAAAAATCTCAATCCCCTGACTCTGATGGTCTCCGAGTAATAAAATAATGAGTGTCGTCAGAAACACGACGCCCGAGGCGAAGGGCGTCGCGACGCCGGGGTCGAGACCCTGACGGTCCGAAGTCGTGTACGCGGAGGGCATTGTGTCAAATTTCAGCCGGTTTGGTGGTCGGCAAGTGGTAGAAAAGAATACGTCACTTGTGAATTTTTCGATGACATTTGGTGGGGCGCCGTTTCCGGGGGCAAATCGCGAGTTTTCAAAGCGAAAAAAAAAATCGCAAATACAGAGCTAGGAGCGTGAAATTTCACACGCGCTTACAATTTGCAAACAAAACTAATAAATACAAAGAGTCTTCTTACCGGCGTCGCGACGTCACGCGACGGAGGGCGTCGGTGCCAAGACGGACCGCACTTGAGGTGGGCGCACATTGAAAATCCGAAAGAGACGGTGGACGAGAGTGTGGTGTCAAATTTTTTAGATCCCTAGGAGGTCGGTAAGGGTAGTAAAATCGCGAGTCTAAAATTTCGAGCAATATTGGTGGAGGTGCCGGTTCCGCGATTGAGTGAGACCCAGAACTGAACATTAAACGTACGCCAGTGCTCGCACCGTTGGTCTGGGAGAAAAGTTTATTTGAAAAAAAAGTCTTAGAATGGTGTTTTCTAGCCGGGCATAACGGTTCCTGCGAAAAATTTCGATTTTTTTTTTGTCTCGGCCGGAGCTCGTGAAAGGCCACTTTTTTTGGGAACTTTCGAGAGCCCCTTTAGCGGCCCCATGACCCCGTTAGCGAGCTGAAATTTGCATGCCCCAGGCCCTGGGCCCGCAGAAAAAATAAGAAAAATACCGCGAGCCGATATGTCGACGGGCCCGTACGGCGTTTAATTTGAAATTGCCTAGTACCCCTGAAAAAAATGTC
>JAMZAV010016490.1:0-10226 GCA_024449915.1 Sweltsa coloradensis | reverse complement strand
CCGTGTTGTCATTGTCGTGGGCCGTCGGGAGGTATCAAAAAGAAGGGTTTCCCCACGACAACCAGACTCGAATTAGTTTCAGGGAGATAAACTCCCCATCACGGGCCAAACGCGGGAATTTGCGATTTTGGAATTGAAGGAACAGCCCAAGGTATGGGAGGGCAGGGTTCCCCACGTCGTGGTCGTCACCGTCTGTGTCATCATCCGTCCGTGTTGTCATTGTCGTCGCCTTCGGGGAGGTAGTCAAAGGGAAGGGGGTTGTTCCCCGACGACGACCCAGAGCTCGTCATTAGTTTCAGGTTGATTGATTGGATAGATTGGATATTGCTTTACGTCTCATATTTATGCAACTTGGCTAATCGAGACGAAGGGAGGGACGTAAGGATGACGCGGGGGGACAAGGGGTGGACAGGCCTGTGCTGGTCAGAACCAGCCACAAGCATATGATGGAGGGCAGGGGTTCCCCCACGTCGTGGTCGTCTCCATATTTTGTCCACCCCGTCCGTGTTGTCTTTGTCGTCGCCGTCGGGGGGGTAGTAAAGGAAAGGGGTTCCCCGACGACGACCCAGAGCTCGCCATTAGTTTCAGGGAGTGAAACTCCACTATTCACGGGCCAAACCGCGAGAAGGTGTCGAGTTGGAATTTGAAGGCTCATTATTGAGAAGAACTCCCCTAATCACGGGCCAAACCACGAGAAGGTTGCGAGTTGGAATTTAATGGCCCTGGGCCATCAATGAAATGTGGCCAATTGACATGAGCTAGGTAAAATGGGTACTTCAACATGCAAGGAATTAGTAAGTACAATATAATTTATGATTTAACTTAAATTCGATTACGATATTGAGTGAGCGTAGCGAGCAAAGCGAAGATTCCATTTAACTACACTGGAGAAAAAATCCGGAATGTTTTTTTTTTCTTTTTTACCGTTTGTATTTTTTTGTGTTTGTTAACACGATTCCGGCTAAACCGATACACCAATTGCGATAAAATTTTTTGGAGGCCTTCGAAATCTCGGAACTCAGAACTGCAAAGTTTTAGACCGCAATCTGACTTATAAAAACCTACATGCTTTATCCATTTGAAATGATTGTTTCACATAACCTTTATTTTTATGAATAATATATATTCGTATGAAATTTTAGCGTTAATCGAAAAATTATTTCTCATGAAAATCGAAATTTACGATTTGTTTTTATGTTTTTAAATTTCAACGACTAATAACACCTATGCTTAAGCGATTGTATGATTTTTTTTAACAGAACCCTAATTTTATGAATTAATATATTCGTGTTAAATTAGAGCGCAATCGAAAATTAATTTTTGATGATAATTGTAATTTTAAGATTCTTTTAAATTTTTTAATCATTCATTACAGTTAATGTAAATGTGTAATGTATCAAGGTGCCGTTCAAGTTGTCGTCAAGCTTTTAAAGATGTTGATGGTTCTAAATATGAAAAAAAGTTCATTGTCCGGCGTTGAAAATATTTGAAAATTCGAAAATGTCGACGAGAACATGAACAATTTTATTGGGTTGGATATTGCTTAACGTCTCTATTTATGCAACTTGGCTAATCGAGACGAAGGGAGGGACGTAAGGGACGACGCGGAGGAAAAAAGGGATTGACAGGCCTGTGCTGGTCAGAACCAGCCACAAGCGTATGGGGAGGTCATAGGTTCCCCCACGTCTGGGCGTCTCCCTCTGTGTCATCATCCGTCCGTGTTGTCATTGTCGTCGCCGTCGGGGAGGTAGTCAAAGGGAAGGGGGTTTCCCCCCGCCGACCCAGAGCTCGCCATTAGTTTCAGAAAGAAGAACTCCCCTATCACGGGCCAATCCACGAGAAGGTTGCGAGTTGAAAATTTTATGGAAGTCAAACACTTTGTGAAAGATATGAAGGTGTGAAATAGTGTCAATATATTTTTATATTTTATTTTTTATCTATGCCTATTTATTTTTGACCGTCCTTTCCCCGGTCATACATTTCTATCACATTTAGTTTCTAATAAAGAAATATGAAGTTTTAAAATCATTATTATTTACATTTTTATATCAAATAATCTAACCCTGTTTCAGTGTCCAACAACAGAAGACAAATTGGCAACAACGAAACAAAAACATCAACACCACGAGAAGGTTGTGAGTTGGACTTTGATGGCCTAATTTCAACATAACTTAAGCATTTATAGTAAAAACTAAATTTACGGTGCCCTTATCATTGTCTATAAATAATGCATGTCTGAAAATTATTAATAATTAATTTTCTATCACGTGCACACATGCAAATGCTATGAAGTTGTAATGAGAGACCTCCAAGCTACCTCTTTTTTAAGTTCGCCCAAAGTAAAGAGGAGAGGATGTGGCCTTCAAGTCCTGATCTGATCACCACTAAAAAGGTTGTCCATGCTTAATATTATATTCCATATTATTTTACTTTATGAACTATGATTTATGCACCTGATCTATTGTTTTGATCCAATTCTGACATAGATACCCAAGTAGCACAGAAAATGAGTGCGCTTATGGGCCATCAGCGGCAAAGTGATGGCAAAGTTTTGCGTTGATGGGCCGCCTATGGCCCATAAGCGCACAACCGACAGGCGGCGAACAGTAGGCGGCCCTCCTATGGCCCATAAGCGCACAACCGACAGGCGGCGAACAGTAGGCGGCCCGCCTATGGCCCATAAGCACACAACCGACGGGTATCTAATGAGAGTATATAACACATTAGATGATGGATTTAAAGGAATAATTTAATTGTCAATTTCATCATGTTTTGCTAATCATTCTCGCTCTTCTTCGTCGATGTGAGGAATATTGACGCTCTCACATTCAAGGTATATCATTTTAGTATCATTTAAACTTATTATTTGATAATATTAATATTATGATAATTATTTTTATTTATTTCAACAAATCAAGCTACAAAGTACACTTAACATGTTGAAGAGAATCAGAGAGAGCATAGCCCCATAGCAAGAATGCCTGATTCCTTCATTAAAACTAATCAAAATAACTTAATGTTATTTGAAACAAAGAATAAATAGTCAATAAATTAACATAATGTTATAATATATTATGATATATCATTCCGATACCGAATACTCCACGTAGGGTTTCCAAAATAATACTTTGATTATTGCATTCAATCGACATAATTTTTAAATTAATTTCAAAATGTTTATAAATACGGTAATTAATTTCATTGCAATATGCGAAATTATCCGCTGTCGATAATGCTGTCACGTATCTATAATATGCCTTTGCACTTGCCGTTTCGTAGTGCGAATTTCACATACTTGACGCAGATGGAAGAAAACGAAAAATCTCTTTTAATAGAAATGTATTCATTATAAATAAATAATATGTCATATTATATGTTTGTAGAACTTACAGCAAATAAAACGGACTAATTTATATTTAAAATTTTCCTAAATCTTATTTTATCAATGATTGATCATATTATGACATTGCCAACAACTATTTGTTATTTATTTTTGGGTTGAGCAGTACGCCCAGTATAGACGATTATAGTAAAAATTATGACACGTTTATCCCAGACATAATTATTCCAGCTAGTAATTTTTTTGTTGAAAGGCAGATTTTTTTCTATTTGTAACACTTACTCTTGTCTACAAACTGACATACTTGAAAATTGCACTTACGAATTTTTTTTCCGCCGGTACGAATAGGTGGAAGAAATAATTTATATAGTGCAAGATATTAACGACAATTTTTTTCCAAGTAGGGCCTAATAGAAATAAAAATCATCCTTCAAACCAAAATTTATGAGCAGGGATATGTCCGGGATATACGTAATTAATTTCTCTGTAATTACTATTAAACCCAAAAATAAAAATAAAATGTTTTGAAAATGTCAGATGATCATAATTGATAAACTATATCCGTTTTTTTGTTTTAGGTTACACAAAAAAAAATTGCCGATATGGAATATTTGGTGTAGGCCTATATCAAAGTAGGGAGAGAGGTTTAAATTTAGCGATTACTTTACTGTCTGTCCGTCTGCCCGTGTGTGACTGGTAAAAATAATAATAAATGCAAATCCAACCTGAGCTCCTAATCACTTTCCGTCAATTTAATTCATACCATTTAGATATATGGGCATGATACTCTTTGGTCAATTTAAATATGAACAAGAGTAGGCCTACGCTTAAAACAACTCAATTTGAATACATATATTATTGAATCTTTAGTTTGATGAACAACCTGAGATGGCATTTATTTAGTTTCCATGTAAACAAGGTACGAAATGTTGAACAAGACGTTCCACAATGCATACACGCTGGGTACATCTTCATATGGTAGCTGGCGCGCACTTCTAGCAGTGATCACGGTGGTGTAGCGGTCAGCGTTCCAGAGTCCGGCGCAGCAGGTTGGGGTTCGAGTACGGCGATGGGCGATAAATTGAGTAGTCTAATCTCTCTCTCTGTATTAACTTGAAATTGTTCTCTTGCACACAGTTTATAGAAAATGAAATGCTCGCACAATTGAAAAGATATATAATTTTAAACTTTTGTCAGTTAATATTTTCGTTTGTGTGCGTGACTTCCTCGCGTCTCTACTAGATGGTGCTAGTGTTCCCGAAACATTCTCACCGCGGGGCCGTAAGCATCCCGCTGTGACAAAAGTGAAGCAACTGTCGGATTTGCTACAGCGGCCCGCCTGTGGACCATAAGCGGCGAACTGATGGCAAACTGTGTATCGCCGGCTATGGCCCATAAGCGGGCCGTTGTCACAAAAATGCAGCACAGTATTTTCGAAACTGCTGGTTTTACTACAGTGGGCCGCTTATGGCCCATAAGCGGCGCGTTGCTTATGGCAAAGTTATGGGCGCCTGGCCAACCCCATAAGCGGGCCATAAGCGCATCGCCGCTTATGGGCCATCAGCTCAACTGATGGCGATGTTACAGCTCGCCATAAGTCGCCATCACTTTGTGCTACTTGGGTAGGGACTATCTCATTGATTGCATCTCAAATACTTAGTTTGGTCTAATGATGGATAGTTCTACAGAGTTTGACGTTAAGTGTCATGTTTGCCGAGCATCTTAACCAAGTAGGAATCACCCACACGCAAGAATCGTTATTATGAGACGTGGGAAACGGCGAAAAACAAAGAGAAATAGTTGTACGACAAAATGTAGTTGAGAAACCGGATAAACTTGAGGAATGATCAAGGTGCTTATGCAAATTGGTACTGGAATTACAGAATGTCCAAGAGTACTCAAAAACTTCTTGCGTATGGATTTAGCATCCGTCCTTGAGTGAGCAGCATCAGTGCCGGCGCCAGGCATGTGCGAACCGTGCAGCCGAACGGGGCCCCGCGCTGCCAGGGGCCCGAAATTATTAAATTAACTTAGACCTATTGACAATTTGTGTATCTATATTGAAAAAGGAAAAAAATCCGAAAGTCCTCCCTCGTTGTTAAAGATAAGTTTTCTTTAGATGGGACGGGACTCTGATTCACAATCACGGGGCCTCGACATGTCAACGCTACGCCACTGACTCTGAGATAGTGTTGGTGTGCTCATCTGATGAGTTGCAGTAGCAGCACTGGACTGTTGCTTTGGTTTCCACAATTGCGCATGCGCCAAAAAGCAGCCCTTGACCTAGAAAACGAAGAACGGACGAGTGGTCTGTGTTCACGTGGTAGTTTCGGATGCGTATCTCCATCCCCTGTGATGTGTGCAAAGTGTCTAGCTTTATTTGTGTTGTTTTATTTATGTTGACGTGTACGAATGTGAGAAAGAGTGGAAATAATAATGTATAATTCTGATCAAGATTTAACGGCATTTAAAAGTGCGAAGTTTAGATACAAAATTATTGTGTTCGGTTGATTTTTTTTCGATTTTGTATCGTATTTCTAATCATAGGTCTACATATTCTAGCTATGACTTTGGACGGTTGATTTCATTTTTGTAATTATATTCTTACATTTTTGTTAAATCTATTTTGCAAACATAAATATGTTTTAGACGTTTTTTATAGGCGTTTTAACAGTTAGGACCTCAAAAAATTTTCGCTTCGGGCGAAAGAGCCTCCGGGGGCTGGGCTGCCCCCCCCAGACCCCGTCCGGGTTTGGCATATCCGACATGGCAGACCAATCATAGGGGCCCCAGATTACTCTTGGCACGGAGCCCCTCATGTTCTAGCGCCGGTACTGAGCAGCATTGAGTGTGCCCATAAATTCAAAAAAAATTCATGCCGCTGGCTATACCCCAGAAGAGGACTAGCTGTAACGTTCGATTCTTAGCATCAGGCATGTATTGGCCAATATTTTCTAAGCCACACCATACACCACAGTGGTCATGATGCCTTGATCTGGGCAGGGACCCATTAGCTCCATGTCTATGTCGCTTCTTTGCCTTTTTGAGAGTAAATTCATTTAAATAAATTTTTATTTGACATAGAAGTAAGATTGCTTCGTCTACTGCGCTCCCCACCCTCCATGGATGCTCAAATGAGACGTAGAAATCGGCGCCAGGGATACGCAATTGATATAGCAATTAAGCTAACCCAATGTGTGCAACAAATGTCGGGCCATTGCCGATTGATACAGGTGGGGCTAAACCTGTACCACCCGTCTAGTGAAGCAGGGGCCAAAGCTGCGTGTTTTCCATACATCAAGTGACTCAAAGATGGCGGAAAGTGACTAGTAGTGTGTGAGTGTGGCTCCCGGTAATAATTGATTTAATAACATAACAATCGAGTTTGCAGTAGTGACGAGTTGTGTTGTGTGCGAATAATTACAGTTTGCTTATTGTGCGAGGTTAAAATCAAGATACAAATTATGATGGATGAAGAAATTACTAAAAAAATATCGGTTTCTGTACTCGCAGCATTCCAAGACGCAGCGATCCTTCAAACCATCGTCGAGGCGTTGTTGCCAGCACTTATCCCAATAATTGTTAAAGAAGTGGTGGCGGCTATCTCGTAAAAAATTTGAGAATGGAAACATTAAAGTTAAAGATAGCAATCATTTCCAGTACAAACAGGCATAAGACCAACAACCACCAGCAGTTTTTAATCTTGGACAAAAATTATTCACAGATGGGATAGAGTATTTACTAACTGCTCGATGCAAACCAGGATTGTTTAGAAGACCTCGTCTCAGAGTTACGTAGACATGATCACACCATCCTAGTGCCGTTCCGGGTGTACAAGCTCTGAAGAATATACCACTTAGTTAGTTTGTTGAAGAACATGAAGAAAAAAACAATAACAATGATGATGATGGTCATTATATTAAACATTTCCAACTTCTAAAAAAATCAGAACCATCAACAACTGACGTAGAAAATGCATAGCAATTGTAGAATGGCTCAGAGTAAATTTATGATAGTGATACAGAAAACGATGCTTGTTCATCTGTAATTAACACAACTCTACTTGAAGGTAATATAAATACTAACCTAACTGGACGAGCATTGCGCTCAGTAATCAAAGAGGTGAACATTTGCTATAGTTGCTTTGTATTTTGTGTGTACGGTCCATTGGATTGGATTGGATATTGCTTAACGTCTCATATTTATGCAACTTGGCTAATCGAGACGAAGGGAGGGACGTAAGGGATGACGCGGGGGGACAAGGGGTGGACAGGCCTGTGCTGGTCAAAAACCAGCCACAAGCATATGGGGAGGGCAGGGGTTCCCCCACGTCGTGGTCGTCTCCGTCTGTGTCATCCGTCCGCGTTGTCATTGTCGTCCCCCGTCGGGAGGTAGTCAAAGGGAAGGGGTTCCCCGACGGGCGACCCAGAGCTCGCCATTAGTTTCAGGGAGTGCAACTCCCCTATTCACGGGCCAAACCGTGGCTAAGAACGGGCGTGTAAAGAAGAAGGGGGTTATTTGTTGACGTTCGCCACTGGGTAGGGAAAGCAGAACTAGACGATCGTGGGTAACATCTAGCGCCAGAAGTTGGCAACATGTTGGGTCGGTTGATGATGAAAGGGTTTGGGGACGAAGCTGGAAGATTCAAAGGGGAGTTTGGGGTGTGAGGATCTGTTGGATATGGGGGGGACTTTTTGACTTGTTTTGTGTTTTATATTGTTATTGGATTGGATATTGTTTAACGTCTCATATTTATGCAACTTGGCTAATTGGGACGAAGGAAAGACAACGTTTTGTTTGTTTACTTTATGTTTTTAATTGTATGTCGTTACCTTTATAATGGGCAAGGAGATCCGCCCGAAACGTTGGTAATTAAACTTTTTGTAATCGGGAAACTCGAAAGAAATTTAAATTTTGTCCCTATCATTCCGAGGGAAAAACTACTTTAAAAAATGTTTATTACCGGGACATACACCAATATACCAAATAGATCTTTGCCATACATAGAATACAAGTTTGTATCATGCATTTTGAATCCTAACTTAAAACTCCCAGTAAAAAAACAGTCTGCCTCTGAAATGTGTCTCCAATAATATCTTAATTGAAAATTAAATCAAGCTTTAATATGTTTTCCATGTTTACTGTAAATTGTTTTGGTCGAGATGACGACAAAACAAATTGACGCACACAAAATACATTGTTTCGGTATTGCGTCAGCCCAACACTTTTTTCTAAAACACACCAAAAAGCACTCTAAAAACCTTATCAACAAAAAAATTCGCATGCGGCGCTAATTATGGAGGGCTCCACCCTCCCCCCCCCCACATTAGTTTTGTACTAAGTCCGCCGCGCAAAAGGACACAAAAACAGGCTGCGCGCTGTACCCCAACAGGTGTAAATCCGCCTCTGTCTACCTCATAATAAAACTGTAATAAGATCAAGAATGAAATGGGTAATTTCCTTTATGACCCTAAGGATATTGTGAATGCGTTTAGTGATATTTTAAAAACAGTATTGGAGATATTGTTATCAACCGCAGTCAGTTCGGTCAGAGCAGACAGCAAAACACAACAAACTTTTCCCTGTCGAGCAACAGAATAAAGAAGGAATTAAACCATTTAGTCCGGACAGAACAAACAACCTCCTGAAGTTCCCAAACTAAACAAGAAGAAAAAAAGAAGTAATAAGAAAGAATTCCATAATATTAATCCATAAAGCCTGGACTCGAATTTATCGACTATAAACAAGGCATAATATTTTGTTAGATTGTAAAAATAGCAAATTCTGTCAGTTTTCAATGTTCTTAGTAGTCAGCAAAGATTTTCGGAGTCGCAATCTGTGATGCATTTTTTAAATAACGGAGATTTTAAATTAATCAATGTCCTGTACCAGGTTATTTCATGTAAAGCATTGCCAAGATTGACATATTATATAAAGCAATGTGTCAGGAACCAAATCATTGTTAGGTTAATAAATGCAAAGGTCGTCATTATATGTAAAGTATTAAGAACATGCTTAGACATAATTATTAAGTAGTGTTTATATTCAGAGGGGGCAGTCAACAAGTTGTATGTGATTGTTTTATTTTTATTCTTTACACAGACGACATTGATTGCAGCGTTTGGATTAGTTATTAACTTGGCGGTGACAGTGAATTAAACTGATTAAGTGATGAGCAAATGTTGTGGAAAGTACATACATCTAACATTAGGTCGATGAGAAAGAACATATTCGGCGATTGTGCTGTTCTTGACAACTGCACCCGCGATAATAGAGTCCCGTACCTCTACAACATCTGTGGTGTGGGCACATCCACTTCCCTCACATCGAATAATTATCTGTACATGGACGCTTAAAACAACACCCGCTCCCTATATATTCCTGGCAAGAGGCGACGACGACGTGACAAACTAAGGCGGTTCAACCGGTTAGGTCATATTGCACCGCCTGCGATATGAAAGTTGTTGTAATAAGTTAATAATGTGTTTGATGATTTGATTGTTCTCTAAGTGTGAATATAAGAAATAGAAGTAGTACAAAACAAAAGTTATTCATGCGAATGTAATAAACTAGGAAAACGCTTAAGTCCCGCCGCGTTGTTGGATGAGCGTAATTGGTGCATTGAGCTGCCATGTGTAACGCGGATTTTCTGTTGTTCTGTGAAAAAATTATTGCTGAGTCGAAGATTTTTTTAAATTAAATTAAATAAAATAAAAAATTTACTAATTTTAATAAATCGTAATTAAAAATAAAAAAACGTAAAATTGCATTTTCAAGAATAATTATTCGATTGCGCTAAATTTAACACGATATTAATTGATGAAATTAAGGTCTGTGAAAAATCATTACAATAGGATAAAGCATTAGGTGTTATAGTCAAAGAAAA
>JAMZAV010016489.1:0-10682 GCA_024449915.1 Sweltsa coloradensis | reverse complement strand
TTTTTGAAAAGCCTGTTTTTCCCTTTTTTTTTTTTGGCCAAAAAATTTTTAAAAATTTTTCCAAAATTAAAATTTTTCCATCTTTTTGACGTCATCAATTAAAAAGTGGGAGCTATTTACTTATTTACCCCAAAAATTAACTCCGCTTTGTGGTTCGGAAACGGTTTTAAAAGTCGAACTAAATTTGGTAGTTAGAAGGAGTAAAAAAATGGGAGTTAAAGGATTTAACTCCTAAAAAAAAACTCCTTTTTGTGGACCCGGGCCCCCAGCAAGGAGTCCTATTTTTTTTAGTAGACATTTGACGGGAATACGTTTTACGTATTATTCACAAATGGCGTTATAATTATAAAAAATTAAAAACAGTTAGATATAGGGGTGCATTTGCAAGATATAATTAATTAACACGAGTTCAATAAACAGAAACCACTTAATGTAACAATTTAAAAAAAGACCATTCTAATTTTATTGTATATCAAAAAATTTTACAAACGACGCCTTTTTTGTCCCCGGGGGGGGCCCAAGAGCTAGATAAAACGAATCATTGATTATTTCAAACACTAGTATAAAATAAAACTTTAACAAAACAAAAGATTATCATATCTCATTCGATAATTTGAATTTTCTGGTATACACTCCTAAAAGTCGTTTAAATTTTTGTTATGTTTATTTAATCTCACGTTCTTTTCCCAAAAAATTGAAGAAATTTTGCAGGGGAGCATTGTTGAGTTGCCGCCCCCTTCAGATTCACGCTTAGACACTTTTTCATATTAAACTCGGTACCCGTAAAAACGTCCCACAAGTAATTAAGTGATTGATATCTGTAAATGTAACAAGCTTCAATTCTTTTTAAAAGTTGCATTTTGTCTTTCCGGGGTTAAACGGTGGACTGAGTTCCAAACACTGCCACTTTTAAGCGGCGAAGCGCTCCATGACGGACGATTTTTTTTTCCAAGTTTGAGAACGAACTTGAGTTTACCCCCCAAACGGTTAAAGATATCATAAAAAATTAAAAAGCATTCAACTAACAACTAAATGCAATGCCTGACCCAAACGTCTTTTTTAAATTTTTGTCATGAAAGGAACCCAAAATGTTAATAATAAAATGTAATTAATTATTTTTTAATTTCTTTACAATACAAAATTTTAAAAAAACTTTTTTCAGACACTAAGATTTTTTACGTTTTTTTAAAAAAAAACGTTTGAATCTCGTTTTTGAATTGATATTTTTCCTTGTTATCGCAAAGTAGTCAAATTTTGCAGATGTTTAATTTAAAAATGAATTATTATGGGCTAATTATGAATTCTAATAATTCTGTTTTAAAAGATGAAAAGGTTAAAAATTTTTTCTTTTAAAAAAACCAAAAATCGGATTTTTATCTTTTTTTTAATTCTGAAAAAACGCAAAAATTTTAATCCAATGCAAGGCAAAATATGTTGCATTTCCCTTACCCCCCTAGCGGGCCCCTAGGCTCGCTATAGCGTCACCTTAATGCTTTCAGGAGTTTTTCGGTATGATGCCGTTTGGGTGAATAATGAAGGGGGGTTGTATTTACCTTTTCTGTTTCCAACCTTCTTGATTTAATTGAAGTTTACTATACTTGTCAATTTTTTTCTTCCAGTGGGCTCGACGTTATGGCACATTGGGGTAGCAACGTTTGAAAGGATTTTTTTGTTTTTTTTTCTAATTAAATTTCCCCCTTTTTAGTTTTTTCGAAATTCCATAAAATTTTTTTCCATTGGTTTTTCTCTTTTTGGAAAGGGTTTGGGGGTTCGGGTTTTACGGGGAAATTTTTTTGATGAATAAGTTAGCTATTGGTTATGTCTGTAGAGGTAATCTGTTTGCTAGTGATTTTGACCCGGATATGATTGTTCGTTTTGTTTCACCCCTTGCATACATTTTCTACATTGATCGTTTACTGTCGCATCTTGTATTATGTATTTTTATAATTGTTCGTCCAATCACTCTGTCTTAATACCCCATCATAAAACCTTTGTTTCCCAAAATTTTCCCCGTTTTAACCACCATTTGATGTTTTATCTACGTGACCTTTGTGTAGTCTCATAATGTCCTTGTGTAGGGTCTTTTCTGAGAGAGTAACTCTTTTAAAAAGCGTCAGTTTGTTTTTCCCCCTTGTAGATTGACTTTTCTTTTTGCTAGATTGAGTGGAGTTAAGTTTTTGTCAGCTAGCACTACAGCCCTATAAAGTGTGGTTGGTTGCTTTTGTAAAAAAATTTTTTTAAAATTTCTTTTTTTTTTTAAAATTTAAAATTTGTTCAGATCAATTGGGCCCCGTCCTCCTTTTTCTTTGGGAAGTGTCAATCTCTCTTTTGCTATTTAGGATGATTTTTTTTCTGTGTTGGTAATTAGTAAATTAATTTTTCCCAACGGGGAGTCTGTCTGCGTCCTTTTAATGTTTCCAAATGAATATGTCAGTACTGGTACAGCAATGTATTTTTGCTGTGATCTTTTTTTTTTACCTTTTAAAGTTGCGTCTTGAGGATGGGCTTTATCGTTTCTTGAGTATCTATAAATTTTTGTTTTCAAAAACTTTATGTTCAATTTCTGGAGCTTGTGCGAATCCAAATATTTTTAAATCGTTATCGCCATTTTCCAATCCTATTTCCATCATCTAGCTTGGAAAATTTTGCTGTGTAACCTTACCTTTTTCGATATGTGCGTCTTCATTTGTTACTCCAAAAATCCATGCAGATATCTTGACTAAATTCTAATGTTGATTGACTGACTGTTTATTGGGAAAATTTTAGCATACAACTTTTAGGTCATCCCCGTAGAATAGGTGGGAAATTGTGTGACATACCACATTATTTTTCCTTATTTTAAAAACCGTATGTCGATTTGTTAAGCATATGTGACAGGGGTTTTAAAGAAGACAAAAAAACCCTAATGACTTAATGATCACCTTGGAAAAAAGCCACTTTAATTTGATTGGAAACTGTAGTTACTGTGGTTTTTCATATTTTGTTTTGTTTTTGTTCTCCGTCTCCCTTACTGTCTTCAAAAAGTTTACAAATTTTGGGGTTTTAATATTTGTAAAATCTGAATAAGCCCTGTGGTGGTTTTGATCAAAGGCTTTCTGTAGTCAATGTAGTTTACGTGAATATTCCTTTTTTTTATTGTGTCCTGATTCATTACGTAGAGTCAAAAATAAGTTGTTTTTACATCCTGGATTCTTACGCATCCTTTTTGTTCCTCGGCCCTGATATTGTGTTTTTCGCAATATTATTCTTTATTTGTTTGCATTTAATCAATATTTTTTTATTAGTTGGGGAGACATTAATTTGGCCGAATTTTCTTGGGTTCTTCGTTCTTTTCCTTTGGTTTGAGAAAGGTTACTCCTTCAGTAAAAATTCGGGTATTTCTTTAACTCCATTTATAAACTCGTTGAGACATTTTCTAATTTTATTTTGATAGTATTGAATTTCTTATACCAAAAAATTTTTAAATTTTCATTTTCCGGTGCTTTCCACATGGTAGCATGATTGTCGTTTTAATTATCAATAGTTATACCTTCGAATCTCATCTCATTAATTCGCTACCCAGCTATTTCATCTGAATCCTTGGCTCCTGGGTTTGTGTACCCGGGGTTACCCCATATTCCCGTCCAAAACCTTCTATCTCTGTCTATGGTGTTCCATTTCCTATTATTTTTTCGGTACTAGATAGGTTGGTAAACTGTTTTTTTCCCTTTTTTTTAAAAATTCGGTTTTGTTCTTTTTTTAAAACTACATTTTTTATACTTTTTAATCTCTTAGCTAGAGCACTTACTTTTTGTTTAATGTATCCAAATTTCGTGAATGAATTCGTTTTAAATGTTTCATGCTTTGCATGAACCTTGAATTTTCAAATATTTTATTATTATTATTATTATTATTATTATTATTATTATTATTATTATTATTATTATTACTATCAATATTATTATTATTATTAAACGAAATGCAAATAGAAAACTATGGTGTTTAGTACAATGTTATACAACGTCAATTACATTTGAAGAAAAAATAGCTATATATGTAGTAAGACCGAACGAAACTGGTTCATAGTTCTAAACCCTTTGGGGTTGCTATGTGCTTCCATGGGGCTGCCATGACGTATGAAGTCAAACATTATATATTAATAAGTCTCTTCAAGGCAATTCACGCTTCATTACTTTCAGAGTTCTAGCATTTAGTTTTAAACTCAAGAATACCTCAACCGTATGATGCGACATTCCAGCAGAGAAGATTACAAACTTGAAAAACACTACAGAAAGCATGCTACGCACTTGAAAATCTCTTACGATAAGCGTCAGTAAATTTTCTATTGCATGTGTTGATGAATATTAGCTAGAAAATTAATTAAGGTCAGATTTATTGTAAAGTGGGTTTTATTGTAAGCTGAGTAAAGTGGATAATATGTAGAATTAGCGCGGAATGGAAAGCCGAGGGGAAAAATGTATATACTCTCGAATATACAATTTCATAAAGGGAGGTTTGCGTGCGGACGTTTTAGCGTTTATTTTACACCCCCCAACAACATCTACTTTTCACGAAACAAAAGCCCTTTTTTCATTTTAAAAAGATTTTTCGTAAGTCTCAAAGTCTACACAAAATCACAATTTTTAGTATGTTTAAAAAAATGTTTTTTGATAAAAAGGGGGAAAAAAATTAAAACAAAAAAAGGGAACCATGTACAAAAAAATCGGAAAATCAACTTTCTGAGAAAAAACAATTTTTTTGTCGATAGAGAAATGTGGGTTTTGGGTTTTAAAAAGTAAAAACCCACATTTTTTACTATAATCATGGGTTTTTTCATGGAATTTAATTGAGATTCGACCCTTTCGTCCAGCCCGTTCACATAAATTTGAAAAAACTATGCATTTGTTTAAAAAAATTGCCAAAAATTTGAAATTTTGTTTTAAACGGCCCTTTAAACATCGTTTTTGGGAAGAAATCCTTTTTTTGCCCACCTCTCTTTAAAATTTTTTTTTGGGTTTTTCCCAAATTAAAATTTATTTAAATTTTTTTTTTAAAATCTTTTAAAACCTGGTTTTTTTCCTGAAAAGAAAAAGAATGTACAGGGGGAAATTGTTTTACAGTGAAAGACGAACCCCTTTGTGCCTTTTTAGTTTTAAAAAAAAATGGGCACTAGATTGATATCCGAAAAATTTTTAATGGGTTAAAAAAAATTCCGTTTTCGTACAAAAATATTTAAAAAGGGAAAAAAATAAATAAAAAGAAAACAAAAAAATCTTTTCCCAGTAGGGCAACCCGAAAATTTCGTAAAAAAAGGAGGCGGGGTGGGGGGGTGGGGGGGGGGGAAAAGAGTCGATAAAAATAAAATCAGTATCATGTAGCTTGAAATGCCCCTTAAAAACGGGCACGTGACTTCCCACACAACCAACGAAAAAAACTAAAAAAAATGCTATTTTTATTTTTTTTTATTTTTATTTTTATTTTTATTATTATTATTTTAAATTTTTTATTATTATTAAAAATTATTATTTTTATTATTATTATATTATTATTTTATTTTATTATTATTATTTTAATTATTATTATTATTATTTTAATTATTATTATTTAGTGGTTCTTTTTTGGGTTCAAACAATCTCAGGTACTTTTGGCCCTGGTTAAAAAAGGGCCCGGGGGTGAGGCCAAGCCCAAAAAAATTTTACTTTATAACAGCTTAAAAACATAAGAAATTTTCCCAAAATTTACTGTGACAAAAAATTAATTAACAAAAAAAAAAATTTAAAAAATGAGTGTGATAACAAAATAAATAAAGTTTCTACTAAAAAACAAGCAATTTTTATGGCAAAATTTTTTAAAAGGGGGGGAGAAGAGAGAGGGGAGAAAAAGAGAGTGTTTTCCTGCAAAAAATCTTTTGACTATGTGGGCACGTTTAAAGGAGGGATCCCTTTCCCTGCATGCTGATGTAGAGTTTTGGGAGCCCAAGACCCAGGCATTGTAGGCTGGCGAGGGGGAAGAGGGTATGACCCCAAGGGGCTGAGATCACGATGGGCACGACGGGAAAAAACAGTTTTCTTTTCCCCAAAATTCTTGTTATTTTTTTGATTTAAAAATTTTTTGATTTTTTTTCCCCCTTGTGTTCTCGGGTTCTAAATATTTTTCTCTTTGGGGATCGAAATGTAAATTTTGGGATATGAAATTCCCTTTTTAGATTTATCGCATAAAATGTTTGCCCCGGTTTTTGGGGTTTCTATGGTTTTTTTCTGTTAAAACCTTTTTTTATCCAATACTTAAAAAATTCGGGGCTTTTTCGATCACAGGTGCAGGAAAATATTTTGTAAAAAGGGAGGGGGTTTGACAAGGAGAGGTCGTTCTTTCCCTAGATTTTTGATAAACTTTTTTCCCCCCACCTGATTTTTCCTAGAGATACCACGTTTTGGAAATTTGAAGGACACCCAGCTATAAACATGGCCCTATTGTCTCGTAAAAAATTTTTTTGGCTTTTTCTACACATATCATTGCATTGGATTTGATGTTTAATTTTTTATAGTTGTTGGTATTTATAAAACCCGATCTTTTGGAAAGGCGAAATTTAAATCCCTTGGTTTTTTAGCAACCAAAACTCCTTTGGGAAAAACCGCTCTTAATTTAAACATGTCAATATTTGGCTCTGGAAAGCTTTTCCCGGGGACCTCCCATGAAGTGATTTAGATTCCAGACATTCATTTAAAATTTAAAACTTCCCATGTATTTTCTGGGTTTGGAAAAAAATCTTTTATTTAGCCTGAGGGGAGTTATAGTTTTTTTTCTCGGGGTTTAAGTTTTTGGTGATAATGGAAATTTTAGAATTTAAAGAAAAATATGATTTGAGTTTATGAACTTGCGAATTTGCACAAAAGGGCCGATTTTTTCCAAACCCCCCTTCCAAACCCCTTTCCCCTGGTATTTTATAAACCCTTTTAGAAGATGCTTTTGGGTGGTGAGTTTTTGAAGAAAAGGGCATTTGTCTTCCTTTTTTAAACGTCTAGGGGCCATCAAGTCCCCATCTTACCACTTCACAATAAACCCAAAAGAAAAAAGGGCGATTGGGAAAGGCCCCTGCATTTAATGCCTTGATTTTATACTTCCTTTAAAAAATTTTTTTTTTAAGATAGTTTTAAAATTTATGTTATAAATTTTGTTTAAATACATTTTTTTAATTCCTTTTTGGTTAAGAATAATGTTTTTTCCCCATTTTCCCAGGTATTTGTATCTTTTTTCGCTATTGTTTATGTTTGGGAAATTTTGACCAAACCATTTGGTTTAAATTTTCATTTTTTTTCAATTTTCCACTTTTCCCTATGCATTGAAGCACATTTATCTAATCCAAAATTTCCCCCTGATGTTTCACTGAATAATTTTTTTCTATGTCAAATTTAAAAATTTTTAGCTCTTCTTTTGTTTCCATACATTTTAAAATATCCATATACAGCAGATGTGTTATCCTTGCATTATTTTTTTACAGGTAAAAGGGGAATCCAGCATTTTTTTTGATTAAGTGCTCTGAATGGGTTTTAATTTTCCAGACCAAAAAACCCTAGAGGGCTAAGGGTGTTCCCCCCGGAAGAAACCCCTCTTTTGACATATTTTCAATACTAAAAGAAACTTTAATTTGGTTTTTTTGTAATTTTTTAATTCTCCAGAATTCATGAGATTCTTAAGCCCCCGTTATCAACTGTGGATTTACCCTTTTAAAAAATAAGAACTTTTGATTAACCAATTTTGTGCGGAAAACCCAATCAAAAAGCTTTTTTTTAGTTTTATGTAAGCTACTGTAGATTCCTCTTTTTGGGGTTTTCATTTGCATGTTTTGTAACCCCTACTATCAATTATAAGCTGCTCTTTACATCCATATGCAATTTTTTGTGGCCCTTTTCCCTTTTTGTTCCCCCCCGCTAAAATTTTATTTTCTGATAAATGTTCTTGTAATTTAAAGGTAAAGATTGATGGTTTTGAATTTTATAAATGGTTTTGGAAGCAAGGGGATGGGTTTTATAATTTTTTTTGGGGGCCGATCTGTCCCCCTGCTTGAATTCATATTGGTTATCCTTGATTTAAAAAAATCCGGGGAAAAAGTGATGGGTCTGAAGGGACTGGGTTTAAAGAAATCCTTTAGTTTTCAATGCACTGGCGTTTTGTCTTTTTTCCCCCAAAAAAATTCTTTTATTTTCCCTCACTCCAGGAGCTTTCCAATTTGAGTTTTTTTTTTGCATATGTGTGTCGTCTATAAATTTTTACTATATCCCGGGATTTCCCCTTTTCATTTGTTCTTTTTCATATTAGGGGAAACCATTTGGCCTCGCGGTTAAAAATCCCTTTTTGGTTTTTGGGCCAAAGGGTTTCCCCCCAATATTCCCCCAAGGCCCACTTTAGTAGGAGGAGGAATATTGTCGTTGTCAACCATAACTTTGTTTCCTAGTTTCCGATAAAACAGTTTCTCATTACTCTTAAACAATTTGTTTTCTTCGTGTCTCCTGCTACACTGCACATATCTTTTTAAGCGTGCCGCTAGAGCTTTCAATCTTTGTTTCATAGTGTCCAAATAGTCTTCACATTTTAATCTGAAATCTTCTTCACATGGATATGTTCCGGCTTTCTCAAAAACACTGGTTAACTTGTTCCTCAGGGACACCGATGTGTTATTTACAAGATATGCTGTTAGATGTCCAATATCCCCTCTTAGTACGTTGATTCTATGTTCTAACCTTCTTTTCCATTTTTCCTCCCTTTTTGGTTTAGTCCTATTGTTTTCTGAATTTCTTGGTTGGATAAGGTGAAAGTTGAACTTCTCTGCTACAGTGACTGCTCCACAAAATACAGCCAGATGAATTTTCATGAAATCGGTTATTATTATTATTATTATTATTATTATTAACACAATTTATTGGTCGGGACATTTCGCCGCGTCGAATCTGCTTTAATTGCTTTTGACGTTTCAGCCCAACTGTGTGGGCTATCCTCAGAAAAACAAGATATTAATTCTAAAAACTTACAAAAATAAAAGCCCAGACAAGGCGTTACATAGAAAAACAAAATCACAAAACAAACAGTTACCATGACCAGGCCCCGCCTTCTATAAACATGCGTTACATTCTTATGAAGACCAAAATATCACATTTGAGTCATTTATTTATTTAGTCACATTTTTGGTCTATTTGAATAGCATCCATCCAAGCATTCAGTTCACTATGGAATTAGAGACGAATGGCCAACTAGCTTTTCTGGATATTCTAGTCACGAGAGGAAACATACCTGGCCACGCCGTTTATCGCAAGCCCACTCATACCAACTTGTACCTGCATGAGACATCCCATCACCACCCGCCACAGAAACAGTCTGTTATTAACACGCTGGTAACCCGAGCTTATAGACTGTCAGACGAAGCAAGTTTGGAAAAGGAAAAGGGTGTACTCAGAGAAGCATTATTAAACAATGGCTACAGTAATGCAACCATCAACAGGGCTTTGAACAGGCCACAGAGACAAGATAACAGAGCGATAGTTGAAGATGAGGCTACCGGTAATATCACGAGAGCCTTCCTGTCTTACGTGAAGTACACGACGGACAGAATCGGTCGCATTTTAGCTAAAAAAGAGATCAAAACTGTTTATACTCCATGGAAAAAGGTAGCCAATTTGATGAAGCCAGTCAAAGATATCATTCCACTGCAAGAGAGTGGTGTTTACCAAATTCCTTGCAAGTGTGGGTTGGTTTATATAGGCCTAACATGCAGGACAGTGGGAACAAGACTTAAAGAACATAAAGCTCATTGTAGGCATGCTCGAGAAGAACAGTCAGCGGTGGCTAAACATGCTTGTGAAAATGTTAACAATCCAAGACATGAAATTCTGTTTGAGAGTGCCACAATAGTTTGCAAAGAGCCTCGTTTACTTCCAAGATTGGTTAGAGAGTCCATTGAAATTGCTAAAACACCAAACAATTTTAATGGTGATGTTGGGTTTAAGCTGAGCGGGTCGTGGGCGCCTATATTGAAAAGGATTCAAGACAACTCCAACGCTGGCCGTATCAAAAATAGTTGCATTATCCCCGACATCTTACTTCCGGTTTCGAATACAGACCTTCTCGTCCTCCCTGTCCCAGAACTGGATCAGCCCCAAGAAAGTGGAGTCCGACGAAGTGATCGTATACGTACCAGAAACTCTCAAATGTGATATTTTGGTCTTCATAAGAATGTAACGCATGTTTATAGAAGGCGGGGCCTGGTCATGGTAACTGTTTGTTTTGTGATTTTGTTTTTCTATGTAACGCCTTGTCTGGGCATTTATTTTTGTAAGTTTTTAGAATTAATATCTTGTTTTTCTGAGGATAGCCCACACAGTTGGGCTGAAACGTCAAAAGCAATTAAAGCAGATTCGACGCGGCGAAATGTCCCGACCAAGATTATGTGTTAATTATTTACCGGGCCGCGAAAGCCTTAAATTTGAAATTATTATTATTATTATTATTATTATTATTATTATTATTATGGCCGCCTGATTTGGAAATACTTTGATAGCTAAATAAAGGGGCTGTTAATTCCAAAAATTTATATCCTAGAACATTTTACCAGAGCTCTGACGGGCGGGAGGGGGGTGGGGGGAGGAAAAGAGACCACAATGGATAATGCAAATGAAAGGGTAGTCTGTAAAATTAATATATTTAAATAATAA
>JAMZAV010016487.1:0-11010 GCA_024449915.1 Sweltsa coloradensis | reverse complement strand
TGGGGGGTAAGGTTGAGTACACTTCTAAACGGGAAGTCGTAATCAACAGGTCCTGTTCATAGTCATCACACTATGTCTACTTGTTCTGCTAGGCCTGGTTGTTTGGTTTCCCGCGAGTGAGAGGCCTCCCCCTGAGCTAGTTAGAGAGCTGTCTTTGTGTAATTTGCATAAGCGTAGCCGTGGAGCAACATAGGCCTAACCCCGAGAGGGCCTATGCGTGCATAAGCAACCATAATCCGGTCGATCCTTCGAAGGTTAGGATGAGGGTACAGTCTGTTCAGAGACACCAGTACGTAGAACACTAGTCGAGTGAGATTGCGAGTTTTTGGTTTAGTGGAGCCTGTACGTAGGGCTATTGTGTTTCAGTGGGAACCAACGTGGGGCTTTATTTAATCGCCGGTTTGAGTTGTGTTTCAGTGGTGTAGAACGTAGGGCTTCAGTAGTGTAGTCAAACACCGCATTGTGTTTTAAGTGTGTTGAAATGTGTTCAATAATCTTAGAAAATATAATATGCAATAGGAATGCTGCAATAATCGTTAGTTACATAGGTACTATATATTGATTAACTATAAACCAACCTGACTAATAAATCAAATTGTGATAATTGTACGAGGATGTTGATGATTAGGCCTAAACGACGATTTTCTGAATTTAGGCTGCCCCAACTTTAAATCCGACAAAGATTCGTAAACACAACTCATATGGCTCGTTGGTCTTGTGGTGTCCAGAGTTTGATTGACCGCTAACAGTAGAAGTTTTTAAACTTCTGATTTGGACTCAAGTCCATCAGTTGTTGGGTTAGAAATTCGCAAATGGTGACTTTGGAGCCGTCCTAGCAACGAGGCACATAATAAATTCAAAGTTGTTCTGAATCAGCCTTGTTGATTCTGGTGTTGATCCGCGGTGGTTTGCACTGTCCATACCACTGATTGATATATATTTCCTATTAAAAAATTTGATCTTTGGTCGGTTATTTCAATTTTCAATTTCAATTTTTTTATTAGGACAAATTGTACATTTTATGTAACAACAAAACACAATTTTTAGTGTATGTGTCCTTTAGCTAAATAAAAAAAATGTTACAAATAGGTACTAATATAATGAGAAATTGTCATAATATGTAATAGGCTACATTGTAAATAATAATAATTATTGAAAAGTAATAAAATAAATTCATTTCATTATATTATAGTTAATCAATAATATCAAGTGATAACAGGAATTTCTGTGAGTGTATCATTTAATAATCGATAAGAAAAATAGTAGGCTTTTAGAAATTTAAAATTTGTTTGAGTTTATGTTTGAAACGGTCATAGCTTGAATGTTTTTTAATGGATTCTGGAAGATGGTTTTAAAGAGATTTATGTTAGTAGTCTGAGTTACTTGTCCAAGTTTTGTGTGATATGAGTTTAGCTGTAGGTGATTTTTTTTACGTGTGTCATGATCATGGACATTTGCATTTACTGAGTAGGTGTGTATATTTTTTTTAAATTACTAATATTGATTTGAAAATGTATAAAACATGAATGGTAAGGATTTTGTGGCGTATAAAAAAAGGTTTACAGTGTTCTGTGGGATCAAGGGAACGAATTGCTCTAATTGCTTTTTTTGTAGAATAAAAACTTTATGAATGTGGGTCGATATACCCAAAATTCAATTCCGTAGCTTATATATGACTCAAATAATGATAGTAGCATATTGTGGGTGTGGGGATGTTACTTATCTGCTTGATGGTCCTTATAGCATAACAAGACGAATTAAGTTTTGGTATTAATGTATTGATTGATCGTCCCATGTTAGATGTTGGTCTATTGTTAAGCCTAGAAATACATTTGATGAAACTTGTGTTATTTTTTGAATTATCTGAAAAATTAGTTAGGTATGGTATTTATTTAAAGATTAATCTTCTGAATTGAGTGGAATTGGATATAGTTTGTTTTTTTGGAGTTTAAAATAAGTTTGTTAGCTGTAAACCACCCATTTGATTCATTTAGTCTTTCTTCTGATTTATCCCGAAGAGCTTTGCTTTCATCAGCCTTTATGACTGTGGAAAAATCGTCAGCAAAAAGTTCAGCATCATCTATACTTTCAGTTAGATCATTGATAAAGACAATGAAAAATAAAGGGCCAAGAATTGACCCTTGTGGTACACCACATATAATTTTCCCAGAGTCCAAAATGGTATGTGAAATTTTATTATTTTCATTGCTAGTTATTTCTACATATTGTACTCTGTTTGTTAGGTATGATTTTAATAATTTTAGCGCAGCACCACGTACTCCATAATATTCTAATTTAGTGAGGAGTATATTGTGATCAACACAGTCAAATGCTTTGGTGAGATAACAGAATATACCCAGAGTATCGATATTTGAATCCATTTCACTAGTTACGTTTAATAGAAATCTTCTAATTGTATCACTAGTAGATTTTCCCTTTCTGAATCCATTTTGTCTTTTGCTTATTCTTCAATTGCGTCGGGCCTACAGGCCCGACTAGCCACCAGTTTTCTTCAGCAAACAGATAGTTGATGAACATCTGCTTGTCAGGGCTGTCATGTTCTCTTCTTATTTTTGTCTCTTTCACCAATTCACGACATCTTCCGTACTACAACAGTCTTCCTGCTTCTACTTCTTCCCAATGCTCATCTACATCATTTCTTATTTGGCCCTGCCACTTCTCACAGTCTACGAGGTCTTCTAAATAGCTAATACTCATATCTCCTCTTTCACAAACTGCTCTTAGTAATCTTTGCTTATCCATTCTTCTCGCATGTAGATACAATATCATACGCAAAGGGTTCCTATTAAACGGCACGTCGCATATAAAAATCATAGCTAGATGCCTGATGGTGGGGGGTAACTGTCGTGTGGAATGTGTAAGTGGGGATGGATCTGTTGAAAAACAACTACGGTTGACTCATTACTCCAATCGACCAGTGGCCTATCCAAGTAGGGGAGGGGGGGGACAACCCCCTTTTTTGCCAAAAAAAAAGTGTGAAGGTGCACTTAATCGATTCAATGGAGAATATAGAATAACTGTTTAATTGCAATACCTACTAACGGCAATTTACCATGTGACCAAAAGAGTCTTTTAATAGATACAAAGTTGGTTATCGTAATGCTTTAAAAAGCACAGATTTTCACCAAAACAACCTTGAAAGAGAAAACTTTTGGATTAAAAACAGGATTTTAGTAGATAAAATGTTAACTATTGTGATGCTTTAAAATGCACAGATTTTCACCAAAATGACCTTGAAAGAGGATTTTCCCCCCCGAGGCCCCCCACATAGCCTTCGGTTTGGTGCATCTAAGATTGGTTAAACCCCCTTTTTATGAATTCCTGGATACACCACTGCAATCAACAGCTTACTTATCAAACCCCCCGTTCTTAGTCACTTTCCCACAAAAGTATTTTGCCGATAAAGATTCCACAAAGAAAATATAAGATAAGCCCATATTTCCAAGTGGGCAAGTAGCAAAGCTGTAACATAAACCTCTCACCCTTTCCCTCCCATTATTAGGGCTGTGAACGGGTACCCGGGCACCCGCCCGTTGATAATAGCCCGGGTAATGAAATGAGTCGTCGGGTACTCGTTTGACCGTTTTTCGTCTCAAATTCGGCTCAATTAATGCCGCCGCCGGTAAGGCTTGCACTTGTCGGCGCGCAGCGGCGGCAGTAAGTGATTCGTCATTAATACGCGCTCGTATTTCGTCCGTCGAGCTCCAGTGAGTGACGTCACCAACACGCTGCGCGCGCACCCCTATTCATCGTAATCGCCGATAAGTGACTGGCGGAGATATTTATGCATTCCGGCAACATCAGTTCCTAATGAATATGCGTTTTCAACAGCTGGACATTATAGAAAAGAGCATCTCTGGCGCCCGAGACCGTCGACATTTTCACGTTTATGAGAACGTGCGTGTTAAAGTGATGACCTGTCAATATAAAGTAGATAAAAGACTGAATTCACTTTTCTTTTTTTTTTTTGTAGGCCTAATCGTTAAAAAAATCTTAAAATTTCGTAATTTCGGGTACCCGGGGAGGCATTTTTACCAATTTGCACAGCCCTACCCATTATCCACTGCTACCATTTTGGTTTACGCTTCAAGACAAGCTTCAACGACTAGCCCCCCCCCCCCCCCTAGTAAGCGAGCAAGTAAGCGTCAAGGCACAATACAATACCCCGCATTCAAATCAATTTGGACATGTTCGTTTTAACTATGCGATAAGTAGGGCCTAGAAATGGCAAATGGTCAACCTTACACGGCCAATCTGTGAGATTGATTTTTTAGATCTTTCTGACCTCACGATGTATATAAGAGACTAACACTGTTACAAAAAAATTTACGTGGCCCATCTGTTTGGATGCTCAAGGTCAAGCCTCACCACTCTCTATGCACGCCCCCCCCCCTCACACCCGCGCCAGGCCAGGCTCATATCATTGGGCAGGGAGTCAATATCATTCTGCAGTGTACTGTGTGGCACACCTGAAAAGGTGTGCTCTGTCTTGGGATTCAAAATTACATAATTTACAAGTGGCCGGTTCGGTGGTGATGTTGAATCTGTTCAGATGGTGTTGCAGAACGTCATGGCCAGTTGCGAGTCGGAACTGGTCTGTGGCAGTTTTAAGAGACCAGTTCTTGTCTGGCCCTTTTTTGATCTCATCCCACCAAGATGTCATTATTGCAGCCTCTTCTGTGCTGTTTTTGAAGACCTTTTTCGTGTTCAATTCAATCTCCCTTTTTACATGGTGAAATGTCATAGAGAGAGCTGATAGGAGATCTTTTTTGGTGCCGCTTTTGGCTAAAAAGTCAGCTTTTTTGTTCCCCAGAATTTGACAGTGGCTCCACTGAACTTCAAGCGTTCTGTCTTGTTGACGGAAGCTATAGTGAGAGGGTTTTTGAAGAGCAGCACATCAGGGTGGTAATTAGCTTCTTTTGTAACAAACTGTATGGCTGAAATGCTGTTGCAGAGGATAACAAATTTATTTTTGTTGAGCGGAAAGGTTGGCATTTCTGAAATTTTGTGGGCTGCTCTGGCGAGTGCTGCGACTTCAGCATCAAAGTGTGTTGCCCCTATGCCAAAAAGGGGTGGCCTGCTCAAAAAAGAGGCAGTGTACACCATAACCAGCGATTGGTGGTTTTATCTTCGGAGCCATCTTAAGTCCAAAGAGATTTAGGCCTATTGCCTATTCTACGATGGAGAACAAAGGATGTTTCAGTTTAGGGAATTAAAAATTTGACTATGAGATGGGGGAAATGTACAGAAAAAGAACTGTAAGAAAGCATTTAGTAGTGTTATCGTTCTCTCGTCAAGATCATCTTTGACAGGCACTGGAGTGTTGTCATGGGCAACACTTCGGACAACAAGACAGACGACTCGAAGATGCCAACATGGCTGGTACTTACCGTTGTACACTACTAGTTTAATCTTTACTCCAATCGTATTCACGTTAGCTGTATGTAAGTTATCGTGTTGATTTACTTGTTTAATATATTTCTATTTTGAACTATCATGTGTTGTAACTCGTACGTTATTTATCCTGACCACGACAACTGCATCAACACCGAGGCCAAACCGTGGCTATTGCTCGAATCCTTGCCCAACCATACTCATCACCGGACGGAGTAAGGAAAGGTAAGAGATTACATATCAGAAGTGGGATTGGACGGATGATTGATTTATTCGCACATTATCGTATCGTATGAAGTGTTTTTGAAGAAAGTCGTTTTCCTAAGTGAAAAATAAGAGTTTTGTGGACTTGTAAAACCAAATTTTTTGCAATATGCTGGAACCGGCATGTTCTTATGTTTGTTTTGTTTGTCACACATGATTTTTGAACTTCGACTTTTATCGATCTGCTCTGATCGATTTACCGAGCGCTAAAGCAACCGTCACATTGTTATGATCTTGTGTTTT
This sequence comes from Sweltsa coloradensis, assembly GCA_024449915.1. Taxonomy (NCBI): domain Eukaryota; kingdom Metazoa; phylum Arthropoda; class Insecta; order Plecoptera; family Chloroperlidae; genus Sweltsa; species Sweltsa coloradensis. Next base: position 5,088 of record JAMZAV010016487.1, on the reverse strand, counting down.
TGTTTTTAACGATTTGACATTTGACATTTCTCGTCGATTTTAAGTGCTATCAAACATTTGTTGCGACTTTATTGTACGTATATATCGCTTTTGCGCCTACTTAGGCTTGCTATCGAAGTTGTGATTGAACATTGTGTAGTTTTTGGACAAAGTATTGTATGTAAACCTGACGCACTAAATCGAAATGCCTACCGGTACCATAAACGTCGCGGAAACAGTGGAGAAGGCAGAAATGTAAACGTTGACAGTCGACAACCAGATCCGCCTTGTCCTGCAACATCGAGTGCCAACAGTGACAGTGACAGACCTTCGGATCTTCACGTTATGATGGACTCCTAATGGAGGAAAATCGTCGTCGTGATGCTACATTCGCGAGCATGGTGGCAAGTATGAATGTAGGAGCAAACATTGTTTGTAGAATTGCCAGATCTTTCTACCGCCATTTCGATGTTTGATGGAGAATCTCAGTCACCAGCAGGGGAGTGGTTGCGATCGCTAGAGGCTACAAGTGCCTTGTATCACTGGACAAACAGTGTTAAGTTGGAAACTGCTCGATCACACTTGACAGGGGCTGCCCGAGAATGGTTTCTTAACAGATATGAAATCGATACGAACTGGGAATTGTTCAGAGAATCTTTCAGAGCTGCATTATCGGCAAAGTGAGCCTTCCTGAACGCTGGCAGAGAATGACAAGCAGAGAACAACAACCTGGGGAAAGTGTTTATGTTTACTTCCACCAAAAGGTTCGTCTATGCAAGGAATTAAATCTCGATTTAGTGATATGAAGAAACAGATGGATTATCGGTATGCTGTCACGATCATTAAGCAACGCTCTTCAAATTCGCCATCATGAAACTGAAGAAGAGATTTTAAGAGACATCGCTGACTTTGAAGAAGTTGATAAGGAAAGGGCTACCCGAGCTGCATCCAAGAAGAAGGATATGATTACCGGAAGTCATTTGGTACAAACTTCCACGACACATCGTCATATCGTCACGTCGTTTCCACGACATAATCGACCTGCAAATTCGACCGGCATGAAGCAGAATTTTCCAGCATTTGTACCAACAAGTGTTAGAAACGAAGATCACCGACAAGCTTTTGATAAAACTATACCGACACTCAATGTTACAATTGTTACCGGCAGGGAACTTATCTCGAGACTGTCCAGATCCACAACGTCCACGCTACTGTGTACTGTGCAAGAACGAAGGCCATACACAAAGGTATTGTCCTACAAGCAACCCATCGAGCAACATACATATCTTTAGTAAAGAACTGTCAGGGTGTAAGTCCGTTGAAATACCTACGAACTGCACTTGTGAATGATGTTGTTGTGCGTGCAATGATCGATCCAGGTAGTTCGAGTTGCATCATGCAAGCTAGCGCAGCTGTGAAGTGTGGCTTGACACCGTCCAAGTCTAACTGTGTTTTAACCGGATTTGGCAACATAAACACTAATGCAATCGGTCAGACGTTGGCTAAAATCGAAATTGACAGCGTAATTGCTAGAGAAGTTTGTGTTCTAATCGTCCCGGACCAAGCTCAATCGGTGGAAATACTTATAGGACGAACGTGGACTGAACTTCCTCAAGTCAACTTCGCAAAATGTAATGATCGCTTTGTAATTACAAACAGCGCATCCGGCCTGATTAGTAAGCTTACAAATTACCAACCCAAAGTTGAAGAGAGGTTCATCGAAGTAACGTCAACGAAAACGTGAATTTAACTAAGAATCCAGTAAATTTTGTACAACTTCAAGCCAGTTCTGTTAACGATGAACTGTTCATGGTTGCTGAAACAATGGGGAAAAGGATCAACTTTTCAAATTCGTTGATAGAATGACAGTCTTCCCTGTAATAAATGATTCACCAAAGGATCAGCATCTTAGAGTGGAGATCGCATCGCACGAGGAGTCACGGTTGAACTATCGCAACTAAAACATGATATAAAACTGCAAGCAATAACCATTGATGACGTAAAAACTGATGAAAACGTCACCATAAATCAGAAACGTCAACTTCTCGATCTCATCAATGAAGACCGTCATGTTTACCCCTAACAATATCAGAACTTGGGTGCACTGATCTCATTGAGATGAAGATACAAAAAAGATGCAAGCAAACCTGTAACAAGTCGGCCGTACAAAACAAACACAGCTGAGCAAAAGAAAATCGGAGAAATTGTTAAGGAATTAAAGGATAACGGCATCGTCACAGAACAAGATCTCCTTACGCCAGTCCTGTTCTTCTAGTAAAGAAGAAAACCGGCGAAGAACGAATGGTCGTCGATTATCGTAAACTTAATCAACAAACGGTACGCGATCATTTTCCACTTCCAAATATCGATGATCATGTGCAAGTCCTGCTTCAACGAGGAAACACCAATCTCTGCAACAATACAAATTTGTGTATCAACGAATCGACGTACAAAACCTCATGTGAGCTGCTTCCCAGATACACACCACGGACGCAGAGAGACATTGTTGTTATGAGAAGTCCACCTACACATACCGGTAAACCTACAAAGGTGCAGGCGAAATTCCGCGGACCACTTGTCGTCTCAGACGTGCTACCAGGTGACACTTATCGCGTCAGTCAGCTGAAGGAGAGTGGAACAAGATTCTACGCACAACTGCCCACGTCTCACAGCTAAAGCAATGGAAGGGTCACTCCGAAACCTCTGACGATGATTCGGACATGAAATCGCGGACGATTAATTTACAGGATGGCCGAGTGTTATCGTTCTCTCGTCAAGATCATCTTTGACAGGCACTGGAGTGTTGTCATGGGCAACACTTCGGACAAACACAACAGACGACTCGAAGATGCCAACATGGCTGGTACTTACCGTTGTACACTACTAGTTTAATCTTTACTCCAATCGTATTCACGTTAGCTGTATGTAAGTTATCGTGTTGATTTACTTGTTTAATATATTTCTATTTTGAACTATCATGTGTTGTAACTCGTACGTTATTTATCCTGACACCGACAACTGCATCAACACCGAGGCCAAACCGTGGCTATTGCTCGAATCCTTGCCAACCATACTCATCACCGGACGGAGTAAGGAAAGGTAAGAGATTACAGTAGCTATATTCACTACAAAAGTATTAGGCCTATACTATACCATAACAAGTTTTTCATATCATGGAGTTGTTGTGGTTATAATTTAGCAATGAAAAATGGGAGATTACATCGCAATAATTTCCTGAATTCATATCATGGTGATTTGATTTCAGCACAATTAGACCTATCAAGGCAATTTTAAAATCAAATAATATTGATTTTGGTTTTTAATAGGACCGTATTCCTAATATTTTCACTAGGCCTATTTTACTTCGATAAATGCAACGTACAAACAAAGTGAACTGTGGTGTGAGCTATAGTGATAAACTGGGAACATGCAAACATGCTGGTGCATCTTAATGAACACTAACTTAATGATATCATCACTTCACTCAATGACAACAAGCTGTGTCAGATAACATGCAAGAAACTAGGCTTAAATTTTAGGCTTCCTCAAGTCTGTTCTGACTTTTAGGTAAGAAGCAAACTTACATTCATTGCTTTGGGTATTGCCTCAACAGACATTACAACATTATGCTAACAATGATATAATTAAGTACGCAGTCAAGCACCGTACCAAACATGCAGGATAAACCTCTTTAAAGGGAGGAAAGAGGGATTAGGAGTTAATCAATTGCTCCAAGAACTGACTTACAAACATAATTTCAATTATTGGCAGCTAAATGGCAATGTCCGAGACGCTGAAGTTGAAGAATCACACGTGAGCTGCGACATAAGATGTTGAAGGTTCTTGAGAAGCCACCTTGACGATCGTTCAGGTTCCTCCCATTCCTGAAATGAACAACACATGACAACAACAACGATAAAAATAATTGATAATTGAAAATTTATATTGCATTAGCAAATCAGTAGGCCTAATGTCTTTAAAAATGGTGCAACATTTACTTTTTTTTTCAAGTTCAACAATTGATCCAATATCAATACTAACTAGCAATACTAGTATTTAGTAATAAAGTTATATCCAAAAGTTCAGAGATAAATAAGAGCAAATGCAAATCGCAATGTTATTATTGTGCCTTGGTTGATTGGTTGATTCCTAGATTGAATTGTACACGTTTATTAATTATCATTCATCAATCAGTAAATGCTATTTTTATGCTGTTTGTCAGTGTTGGGCAAGTTCCCGCAAAAAAGGAACCTTTAAAAGTTAAGTTACTTGACCTTCAAAAGGAACTTTTAAAAGTTACAGTTCCTACACATAAAAAGGAACTTTTGAGTTCCCAAAATAATAAAAGTTCCTGATATATAAAGTTCCTTTATCAGATATATTATGCTACATAGGATTTAGGTCGCGATTTTTAAGCCATATCATCGCGAGCAAATATGACACGTTCTGACGTTCATTATTCGAGGTTAAGCCTCGTAAAAATCATATTCTAGGTACTGTTTTTTTTATCAACGATTTTCACATCTGTATCATCTAAATATGTTTTTAAATGTAGAGGCATTAGAGGTTTTGTCATCTCTAAGTGTGAAAGGAACTTCTAAAACATTATTAAAAGTTCCCACAGTTAGTAACTTTTGTGTGAAAGTTTCTCTAACTGAAATGGAACGCGCTCCTTAAAAAGTTCCCGAAAAAGGAACGTGTTCTTTTTAAAAGTTCCTACCCAACACTGCTGTTTGTGGTGCCTACAAGGTTAGGGACAACTTGACAAGTCGAAGCTAGGTAAACACAAAGAACGATGAAATTACGTAGTCAAAATATATCATTGTTATAAATTTGATAATATACTACCTAGGCCCCTATGTTATATACTAGAAACGCTTAAGTCCCGCCGCGTTGTTGGATGAGCGTAATTGGTGCATGAGCTGCATGTGTTATGCGGATTTTCTGTGTTCTGTGAAAAAATCATTACTAAGTTGAAGATTTTTTTTAAAAAAAATAAAATAAATGAAAATTAACTTAAATTTAATTTTTAATTAATTGTAATTTAAAAAAAGGAAAAAATCGTAATATGAAATTTTATAGAAATAATTATTCGATGCGCAAAAAATT
>JAMZAV010016486.1:0-11231 GCA_024449915.1 Sweltsa coloradensis | reverse complement strand
AATCGATCACCAGTTGGCATTGCCATGATGCATTGCTGTATGAATATGTTCATAAGTCAGCCATTTTTATCAAGACATTGTAACAACTAACCTGGGAGCAAGAGTTGTTTTGGAGTTGACAAGATAGACCTACATGCAGGCGGGAAGGAAACGTAGGAATGTTTCCAAACCAGAGGATTGGAAGAGGAACTCGAACAAACGTTTGAGATTGGAAGGTAAAGCGTACATGGGTTATCAAAGACTGGCTGAGGGAAAGGTATTGCATGATGTTGAACGCCCTGAACGCAAACTGGGGTTGACTTACGCCTCGACAATGTGTGCCAAGTCGAAGGTGAGAAAATGTGATGACTTCGATGAAGAGGAGAGGTTAGCCATTTTCAGTAAATTTTTGGGAGAATTTAACTGGGACCATTGTAAAATTTATAATACTTATTAAACAGTAAAACCACGAACTATCTATTAACCCAATAACCGAAAGTCATCCATTTAATTACTTATTCTCCGTACGCTTAAAGCAAAAAGTATCAACTTTCCACTTCAAAATAGTTAGCTTTTTTTTTTTTTTAAAGATATTTATTTAATTTATACTAATGGTACAGCAGTGCATACAGTGTGTACAAAATTACCTGAGCCATTAGGCTCTTAACATTTTAACATAAAAATACAAATATATATAACTTATTGTATAAGATATTTAAAAAAAACATATGTATTTAATGAGGGAAAAAATTGAACAAAAAAACCTCTTCGGAACTAAGTAAGACAATTCTAAAATAAAGTAATAAATACAATACGCCATTAGAGTAGAGCATAAACAATTATAGATTAAAGCAAAACATGTTTAGTACGCTTGTGTTTGTACCTTTTATATGTAAGTGAGGATAGACTGTAGTCTCCAAGGCTAGAAATTAAAATATTATGAGAATTGTCTGTACATTTTGAATAGAAGCGATCGGTGTATTGAAAGACAAGATCCTTAATGGTAGGTAAATTAAAATATGCATGTAGGTCTGATATCCATGTGTTTCTTGGGAAATTCCCTATCATTCGTAAGCATTTATTTTGTACTATTTGTAATTTTTTATAATTAGAAGTGCAAGTAGAGCTCCATACCGGACATGCGTACGTAATGATTGGCCTGATTGCCATGGTGTACAGTATAAACTTATTTTTTATATTCATATGATTACATCTATTAAATAGGGGATACAGTTGTGACAGTGGCGGCTTGAACCCCTGAAAACCCCCGGGGCCAACTTTATAGTATTACACCCACCCACCCACGCATGGGCGCCGCAGGAATTTTGGCAGGGGGCGTACATCACAATCGGTACTTTCGTTGGGCAAGCACAGGGGGTTTGGGGGGCGGAGCCCCCCAACAATAGCGCCGCAGGCGAAAATTTTGAAAATCAGGTTTTTAGAATGCGTTTGGTGGGTTTTAGAAAAAAGTAGTGGGCTGAATACAATACCAAAATTATGTAATTTGTGTGCAGTCGATACTCAAAACTAGAAAACCACCAAAAGGAATCTTAAAGGAAACCTTCAAAATAATTTACCCCCTTTTTTTGTCCTTTAGTCAAAAGCTTCAGATTCCCAACAATGAGTTGGGCGGTTATTAGTTTTTTTGATTACTGAGATAATATGACTTTACCCCACCTCACATCTTCCTTTTCGCAAGCCTTTTATTGTGACGATCAAAATTCGCATTATTCCATGGTGTGGTATTCTTTTCAAAACTCAAGACGAACTATTGCAGGTAAAAGACACAATAAGCTACTCATTTCGCAGAAAATTGCCAACCATTAAATTTAACATACGTTCATCAGTAAAGAAATCGATTGTACAAGTTTAATCATAAATCCAGACATTAAATAAGGGCAAATTAGCACTTCTGCTGGCTCGTGGCCATGAAGGGGGGGGGGGGAGGGCAACTGCCCCCTTGCCCTCTCCTGCGGGTGCCCATGCACCCACGTGATGGCGACATATTTTTTGCTATAGTGCCCCAAAATAGGTGGCCTAGCACACTTTTTCAGGCGAGCCCTTAAATAATATGCCGTGGCAAACAGCTAAGCATACCCACCGGCAAGGGCGTTTTACAGAAATCTTGTCCGGGCCGGGCCAAAATCCCAACTTGTACCTTCGCGGAAAAATTAGGGGGGTTTGGGGGGCCTGCCCCCCAACAACTGCGCCGCAGGCGAAATTTTTTATCAGGTTTTTAGAGTGTATTTGGTGCGTTTTAGAAAAAAGTAGTGGGCTAAATGCAACATCAAAATAATGTAGTTTTTGTGCAGTCGAACTGACATTACCAGAATATTTCGGCGACGTGTGTACCCTTCTCAATTTTTAATATTAATATATAAAAATGAAATGAATATTCTAATTCACAACTAAACTATTCTTAAATAATATATGCATATAAATAATAGAGTGGAGTTGATTTACCTTTACATTTATTTCATGTCATCGAAGATAGCAATAGCTGGATATACTGAAAAGTATTGTCGGACACTTCTTGGTAAAATAGCTTTAAAAAAAATGACGGACCAGACCGGCCAGTGGCGCAAAACTTATCTCATAGTTTTGGCTTTGTCCTTGATTTTTTATTATAATAATTAGTAGGTGCCTTACAATTGTTATTTATATTTTTAGGGGTGTTGTAACTTTCTATTTTTAATGTATTTCATTATTTTAATTCATTTTCTTACCACAGCGCTAACACAAATCAGTGTATTACACTTTTTCTTGTGTCTACTCCAGCCTACGCCAGATAGGTTCATACATAAACATTGGTGTGGTTTTCTTGTATTAATTCCCATTACAGTGACACCCTCTTTCGAATTGCCGCGTGTTTTCTTTTATCCTCTCTCATACTTTTTCTCAATAATTTCTTTCTTTGCCCCCACCCCCCTCCAACCCCTCCCAGGCTACTGGAGCGGCCGCTACCTTGCTCCCGTGGGGTGGGCGCTACTGTCCTGGAAGGTCTTGTCCTTGTGCTCGATTGGGGTTTAGTACTAGTAAACTTATTTCTAGCTACCTTATAATGTACCCACCTACTCTTAGAACCTTTTTGATTAACATCCACGACGACCATCAGCAATCCCTAAAGTACTTTTCTTCGTATTTTATTTACTAGTTATTCATTTTTATCACAAAGTGCGCGCGTCGTTCGTCGGCATAGTAGACATCGTGCCATGGCTCGGACGCCCTCGGGATGGCGGTCTTCCGCCGAGGCCATGGTCAAGTTCTTCTAACATTTAAACCTCTTAGAACCTTTTTGATTAACATCCACGACGACCATCAGCAATACCAAAGTACTTTTCCTCGTATTATTATTTACAAGTTATTCATGTTTATTACAAAGTGCGAGCTCCGTTCGTCGTCAGAGTCGGTGGTCAAGTTTAAAGTTACGCCATCCTTTCAGCCTTCTCACAATGTATCAACTGTTTTATTCATAATTTTTATTGTATTTCTGCGTGTATCCCCGCGAATCCGTGTTTGCTTAACTACAAGTGCGGTCTTCGTGGACGGTGCAGTTCATCATGTCGAAACACAATGGGCAAGAAAAATCCTCCGAAGAAGCAGACTACCACCACCACCACCCCTCTAGAACCGGACGGCAAGTCGCTGCGATCATGCGGCCCATTGAAGACCCCAGAAGGCCTCTTTCCCACCAGGCGACAACGTAAGCGGATAGCGAAGAAACGTCGATCTGGCGATGCATTGTCACCCGAACCCATATTAGGAGGTCCCTCCTCCGCCGCTGCTTTTGACCCCGAAACAGGTCCTCAACTCATAAAGCCAAAAAAAAAGGAAACCCAACGAAACTTCACCCGACCCCACGTCAGGAGATACACACGTCGTCGCCTTCTCTAAAATAAAAAATAAAAAAAAAAAACGAAGTCCGGCGAAGTGTCACCCGACCCCACGTTATCAGCTATTGACGTCGTTCCCAAACAAAATCCAAGAAGTAAATCCGTCGATATTTCACCCGAACCCGCGTTAGCAGCTATTGACGTCGATACAGTCTCCGGTCAAAAACAAAAGACAGAAAGGAAATCCTACGAAATTTCACCCGACCCCACGTCAGGAGATAAACACGTCGTCGCCTTCTCCAAAATAAAAATCAAAATCAAAAAATGAAGTCCGGCAAAGAGTCACCCGACCCCACGTTATTAGCCATTGACGTCGTTCCCAAACCAAATCCAAGAAGGAAATCCGTTGATGTAACACCCGATCTCATGTTAGGAGCTACACACAACTTCACCGTCTCCACGTAAAAAAAAAACCCCAAAAAAATGAGCCCCGGCGAAATGTCACCGACCACTTACTACGAGAATCAGACGTCGACTTGGTCTCCGAACCAGAAGATAACCAAAACAGTAAATCTGGCCAAGTGTCACCCGGCCTCTATTTACAAGATTCTCACGTCGCCATAGTCTCCGTTCCACTAGAAATTCCAAAAACGAAATCCGGCTTAATTTCACCCGAACCCGCGTTAGCAGCTATTGACGTCGATACAGTCTCCGGTCAAAAACAAATGACACAAAGAAAATCCTGCGAAATGTCACCTCCTGACCCCCTTCAACGAGATAGAGACGTCGACATAGCATCCAGTCCCAAAGAAATTCAACAAAGGAAATCCGCCCAAAAGTCACCCAGACCTACAGCAGTAGCTACTTCATCTAATGACCCAAACTTCTCGGTGGGGTCTCACCCCGAAAACGGTCAAGAAGGTCACTCCTCCAACGATATGCCGTCTATCCGCCACAAACCTGTTCATAAGAGAATGATGTCGCCCTCTGCCGACCACGGGACGAACTCCGACGACTCTTCGACTAAGGCCTCCTCTCCAAGTTCGTCTCACGACGAATCCGACTCCGACTCCGTTTCGACAGGTGACCGTTCTTCCGAAGAAGAAGTCCTACGGCGAACGTCGCCTCCGCCCGAGTCGCCACCAGTAGACCTCGTTAACGCAAGTAACGACGAAATCCTTAAACATTTCGATCCCTATATCGTACTTGAGCCCAGCATATTATTTCCCGTTTTTATAAATGTCGAACAATGTAAAGAACCTCTCTTAATGAACCTTATCATCCAAATAGCTGATAGTGAACCTCATAGTCTAATTATATTTGATGTGGCAAACCCCAACGCCAAGTACCATGTGCCAATCACTGCCATGATCGAGACCGATGTGCCAACTCTCATTGCCCAACCCATAGTCGTACATGGTGAATCTGATTTCGTAACTAAATACGAGAAAGCCGTCAAGTTCGCGCACAACCCTGCGATCACCCTATACAATACCCTATTATCTAATGTGAAAATTCTCGTCGCATCCAAACAATATGCAAGTCTTCGTTTGGCTTGCATTAGTCGGTCATGTGGAAATGAAGAAATGCCCTCAACTAATAAATCCCCCGATTTAGTTCTGCCCAGGCAAAGGGCAATTAAAGAAAAGCCCAATACTAGTTAACAACACGATTCCGTTTTGGCCAGGGAATGGTCGTCTGCCATCTCTCGTCCAAACCCAATCATCAACAAAGACATTTACAAAGGCGAGGTCCCAGGCATAGCCGTAATCTCACACGCCGAAGAGAAAGTAGACGATAGCTTTGGCTACGAACCCAAAAATTGGCATAGTACGTCCATTAAGAAACAAACCGAACGTTATAGTAAATTCGCAAAACACAAATCCGTCGATAAATGTACAGCCGAAGCCGGTTGGAAAACTGTTTTTGATAAAATCCTTCAGAAGCCGGAATGGCTCTTAAAGCGACCCGCAGGAGATCGCTCCCGTTCAAATTATGATGTATATTACCAGTTAGTTTTGCCCTCTCATAGCTATAATCTCTTTCGTTTTGTGCGTCACTTACTATCTTATTAAACCAAGGGTATTTTAAGCTTCGATTAGATACAACTCTCTATTTAGCCGGGGCAAATATGTCTAGACCTGCAACAATATTATTAACAAAGTTATTTGCTACACTATCTACATTATCAGAGTTGAATAGCCAGTCTTTATCTATTAGATACATATTGAGATTATCCTTGTACTTAGTATAATCTCGTTTTCTTATAGTATGCATTCTCTTTCTTTCTGTTAGAGAACCATTTAAGTTAAAACACGAGCTATCTTTTGTAAACTACATTATGGAAATTTTGTCAACTAACTCTTCTTAGATAATTTTAAAAGAAACTTTAGTAAAACAGGTAAATGATATTTATAAATTAATTGAACTTAACACTGTTCTTGGGTGAGAAAATAAGTTTTTAATTATGTTGCAATATTTCGAAAAGTTTCACTTTTCTTCGACATGCAGACATTTACAAAAATACAAACATCTGAACAAACAATAACCACAGCTATGTGGATGAAAAATTAATTGTAAAGAAGTTGTATTTTTAAGTAATTTAACAAGGTGAAAGAAAAACATTTACAAACGATCTATCCCTAGCTTTAATTTATGACAAAACAACTAGGTATAAAAAATAAAGTAGTTATAGGCTTGATAGATAATTGGTTGTTAGTTGAAAGTTCATAGAATCGTGTATTTCAGAAAGGGCGTAAGTCACGTTTTAGACGAAAATGAGTTAGAGGCTATTTACATATCTCTCAATGTAGGCCTTCATTTTGGTGCAGAAAGGGCGAAAGTCCAGCTCTTTCATATGGTAAAATTTTGTTGATCAAGTTGAGTTGTATTGCAGAAAGACCGCTAGTCCAGGACTTGCGCCGTTTCTGCAATACATGCTGCGCCATCGCTGGGTAAAGCTAGACACTGCTTGTGGCTATGATATTCAGAGCTTTCTAAATTGAAATAAAAGAACACCACATCGTTGTTGGATGAGCGTAGCGAGTGAAGCAAAGACTTCAATTATACTGGCCCCCTAAAAAATTTAACTCAGGTGTTTTTTTTGTTTGTTTGTTTTTTGTTGTTTTTTTCTGTATTTTTGTCTGTTTGTTCGCTCTCTACCGGGCAAACGGCATATGCGATCTTAATGAAAATTGTAGGGGACCTTCGAAATTTCTGAACTTTAGACTTGCTACGTTTTTGGGTGCAATCGAAGAAATATTTCTCATGAATATCATACTTTTACGATTTTTTCCGATTTTTAATGTGATATTTCCGTGATATTTGGCTCGCGACCGGGCAAACGGCTACTCCAATCATGATGAAACTTTATGGGATCGTTTGAAATCATTAAAATTAGTTATGTTATGATTTTAGGGACATTTAAAGAAATATTTATCATAGAAATCGTACTTTTCGGATTTTTTTACGATTTTTTCCCCGAAAATTTCGTGATGTTTGGGCCAATTATGACCAAACGGGTGGGGCTACAACGTTAATATTTTACATGGACATTAAGGTAATGGTGATGTATTGCTTTCTGAAAGAAAAAGTTGAAAAAGTTAGCCAGAATCCATAGAATAAAGGTTTAAATACGAGTTTTTTAGGTTTATAATAACAATTAACAAGTAACAATAGAAACTTGACAACATTCACCTACAATGCATTCAAAAAGCAATTGCAAAGGAAAAGTGGTCCTACGCAAACTAAAAACTTACAAAAAAGCTCATCCGTCAACGCGGCGGGACTTAAGCATTTTCCTAGTTGATATCAAAAAAGTGTTGCAGTACATTGACGAAGGTCATCGTGATTTCTTTAACACGATTCTGTTGTGGCCAGTGCGCGAGTAAAAGAAGAAGCTGGATACCCATAGTGGTATTTGTACATACATAAGTTTTCATTACTCTACTTGCAAATTTTTATGTTCTTCAGGTCTACATATTGTACACTGATACTTACCTAATAATAAAATTAATAATTCATCAATTTTGTGGCTTCAACGAAATTATTTGTAATGTTTTGAGAATCTTGTATGAATGTATTGCAGATAGGGCATATGTCCATCATCTTCAGACCCTTAAAACATACCCTTAAATTGCCAATAAAAAATTCATATTGTATAAAACCATCATTTTCTTAACATAAAATGCAATCATAAATAAGGTATAAAAAAAAATTCTCCTAAGGAAATATAAACAGTTTTTTGCATTTATCTCAAAACTATGCTCAGTGGACTTACGCCCTTTCTGAAATACACGATTCCGTTAATATAATAATAATGATAAAATATATTTATTCTACAAAAAAAGCATTTTTAGTTTGAATTTGTTGTTATTATTCTCGTAGACTTTTCAAACCTTGTTAACTACTTTCCTCGACAGGTAGAGGATGATATTGGTGATTGATTGATTGGATATTATTGCTTAACGTTTCATAATTATGCACTTTGGCTAATCGAGACAAAGGGAGGGTGGTAAGAGGTGACGCGGGGGGACAAGGGGTGGACAGGCCTGTGCTGGTCAGAACCAGCCACAAGCGTATGGGGAGGGCAGGGGTTCCCCCACGTCGTGGTCGTCTCCGTCCATGTCATCATCCGTCCGTGTTGTCATTGTCGTCGCCTTCGGGGAGGTAGTCAAAGGGAAGGGGAAAGTTCCCCGACGACGACCCAGAGCTCGCCATTAGTTTCAGAGAGTAAAACTCCCCTAATCACGTGCCGAACCACGAGAAGGTTGCGAGTTGGACTATGTTGGCCCCTTCAGTTCGATTGGCAAGGCATTGTAAATTCTGGGTTACAGAAAATCCGCATGGCGTTGTCCTAGTTGCGACATCTTCCGTGGTATTGGAAGATTGCCACGGGTGTTTTGTCTTGTAACTGTGGTAAATTCGGTGTTGATCGGTATATTACTGGTAGATTAAACTTGAAATACCTTATTCAAGATTACTTAGACATAGAGCTGCCATATATCCAATACACGGGCTTCTGCAATGTAAGGGTAGAGTACAATTGTCTTTACATAGTAGTATTTTAAGTATTAATTTCTAGCCACTTTCTGAACATCAACTCCTCACGCTGTACGGACGGAACCGACGAAGCACAACATTAAGATGCCGAGCAGCGCTTCTCTGACAAGCAGGGCAGAATAAAGAGGGAACAGAACCTTCCAGTCTGGACAGAACAGACAACCTCTTGAAGTGAACAAACATTAAACAGAATGATGAATGAGAACGAGGACACAGCAAAGACTTGAACAAGTAACAGAAGCTAACTCTGTACTGTGTGTACTGTGGAGGCACAATGAGACGAGGAGCGCGGACAACACACGTCCGCCTAGGACAAGAACAACGGACCGACTGCGAGGGCCGAGGCGGCGAGGCTCTCTGCACTGCTGTGTGCGACTGTGCGTGCAGGCACTAGTCAAAAGGTGCGGGGCGGCGAGGTCATGTCGAAGCTGCACGCCAATTGAATTAACGTTTTTCAAATCATGTTGGTGACAGTGGCGCATGCGCTTTTAGGTGTGGTTTATTAATTGGTTTTAAGTAATATATTAAGATATGTAGTGAGGCTCATCGTGACGACACTATATTGTCGCAAATATCACATTTTCATGCATTTTACTTTTATTATGGACCAACTGTAACATAGTGCACTTCACTTCAAAATCAATACTTGTAAATAATACAGTGGCCTAGCAAAGGTAGTTATATCCGTTTCTCTCATTCAACTCTTCCAATTAAATTAAAATTCACCGTAATTAATGAACCTCTCAACAATTCCAAATCTATCAAACTTTCAGGCATTATCTTGACTAATAATCTAAAGTGGAACTTTCACACTGACACTGTAAGATCTCTCAAAGCTATATGGGCTCCTAGAAAGCAAGGTGCACACTCGCAGAACAGCGTACGTAAATTAACATTACACAAATACAATGAACCACAAATAAATAGTTTTAAGACATTTGTAGTGTATGTAGCGCGCATGCGCGATGTATGTTCAGTATGTTGGGACGACTGGAAAATAAACATGACTACTCTCTAGGTGCAGTGTTGACGTATTGTGCTACCGCATCCTCAGTAATCATTATTACAGTTGGCGACGTAGGAAAACTAACAAAAAGTGTTTCGATTAAATTCGCGGGTGAGTAGTGTGTGTTTCATCCTGATTAAATTCGGTTCTCGCTCAGTTAAAATACGTTTCGCGATGGACACAGACACGGCGTCAATCAAGCCGTTCGGGCCCGGCCCAGATACAAGCATTGCTTCTCTTACAAGCATTGCTTCTCTTAAATGGGACAAATGGCGGAGGTCTCTCAACCTCACCATGGAGGCATGGCAGTTTTTAAACATGTTGGGAGGTATGGCTGCCTATGAACAGCAGGAGGCAAATCTTCTCACTCAAAGACAGCGTGCTGGCATCTGATTAAACAGCAACCCATTTATAATACTGTGCGTGATTATTTACCGTAAAGATACTTAAAACATTAACCATGGATCACGAAAGCTTAAGACAAAATATATATATATATATAAAAATATATGTTCAGACGTGCCATCTTCGAAGGGTCCAAGCATTGGCTATTCCTTGGTCAATGAAGTTTCAAAATAAAAATGGGCTTATTCCACCTTGCGTAAAGGGATGGCTTTTTGAATGTAACTTCACTTAAAAACTTATGGGCTGATTTAAGGTATAACTATAATTTTAAATTTTTATTGACACGTCGTTTAACACAGGATTGTGTGGAAAATACATTTTCAGTGTTGATATCAAAAGGTGGCAATAACCTGACTCCTGACTGCTTCAAATTTCGATCATCGATACGATCGCTTATGTGTTAATAAATATTGACTCCTTCGTCAGATAGTATCTGTCAAATTGTGACTTGTCTTCCTATCTGATGAATAGGTCAGACTTTAAAAGTCTTGTTCTGATATAAATCTAGTCACACAACCTGTGCAGTCGGAGGTGGGTGTAGTTTTAGAAGATAGTCCTCTGCACTACACATATAAATCATTAGACTTTTCACCTTTAATACTGTATTTTATTTAAAAAATGTGATATTTCGACCACTTTTAAGCAGTCTTTATCAAACAATACAACAACTAAAAAACCACAACAAACAAGACAAAAAAAGAACATTTCACAAAAAATTATAAATATGGCTGTGTATTAGTCCATTATTAACAAAAAAGCAACAATTCTGTTTATGTAACCGGTTGGGCATGCAGCCATTACCCTTAGCAACTGTAAAAAAGGGGATCGCCTCATATGATGATGAAATACATATTGGAATGAAAAATACGAAAGAATCAAAATTGTTCCCCAACATGCAGCCAAATTCTTGTTTGTCAAACAAACTGTTTCAAAACATGCTTCCTGCA
>JAMZAV010016485.1:0-10947 GCA_024449915.1 Sweltsa coloradensis | reverse complement strand
CAAGCAAAGATGCCCCCCCGAATTTTTGTGACTTTGATTTTGATATAATGGCTCGTTGGTCTGTGGTAGCCTATCTGCTTCCAATGCAGAAGGTCCAGGGTTCGATTCCCGCCACAGTCAGGATTTTTAACTTTGATTATGACTTAGCCATCAGTTCTTGTCTTAGGAGTTTGTAACGGTGACTTGGAGCTATAAATAAATTTATTTATTTATTGCGGCGGTAAACAATGATTTCTAATAATACAAGATGTGACGTTTACTTTTATAATCTTTGAGTTTGATATTTTTGTCGGACAAAAGAGAATTATTGTTAACGACGAACTGGAGGAGATAATTCAAACATCCATTGTCTATTTTTGATTCCGATTGACATGGAATCATAATTTATATGAAAGGGAATTAAATAATTCGAAACGTGACAAAACGAAACTAAACCAAACGAAACGAAACGAAACGAAACGAAACGAAACGAAACGAAACGAAACGAAACGAAACGAACGAAACGAAACGAAACTACATGAAACTGAAATGAAACGGAAGAAACTAAAGTGAGACGTGCTTTAATAATCTTTCTTATGTCACGAACGGGGTCATTAAACTGATGTATTCAATTGCTTCTTATGAGATGAGTGAAGCAAAGACTTCAATTTCACTGACCCCAAAAAACAATAAGCTCGGGTGTTTTTTTTAATTATTATTATTTTGTCTGTTTGTTTGCGCTCTACAAGGGAAAACGGTACATGCGATCTTGATGAAAATATAAGGGGTCCTTCAAATTTCAACTTAGACTTGCCACGTTTTTGGGTACAATCGATAAAAAAATTATTTTGACTATCGTACTTTTACGATTTTTTAAATTTTTAATGAGATATTGTCGTGTTATTTGGCAAACGGCTACTTCGATCATGAAACTTAATGGGAACGTTTAAAATCACTAAAATTATATATATTATGATTTAAGAGACATGTAAAGAAATATTTCTTTTAGAAATCGTACTTTTACGATTTTGTTCACGGTAGTTCATACGATATTTTCGTGACATTTGGGCCGAGTCTGACCCAACGGGTGGGGCTTCAAGTACAACGTACATATTTTATATTGGCATAACGATTATTGTGATGTAGTGCTTTTTGAAAGAAAAAGATGAAAAAGTTGGTCAAAATTCATAGTCATCAAGGTTTTAATATAAGACTTTTACATGTGTTCAATAAACAAGTAATGAAGCAACTTTAGAAACAGTAATGAGAACCCCCTTAAAAACGTAATCAATGGACAGAAATATTTAAAATAAAAGTTCACCATCAAAGCGACTGGAAAAGCGTTCGCGTACGGACTAGTGTTATTTACACAGTAGTTGTCAGAAAGTATGTTAGAAGACTGTCAACTTCCTGTAAAGTTTCTATGTTTGCGTCCGCGTGATATGATCATATTACCCCTGGATTTCAAAATCTTGCGTGGATTCGTCTAAATGACCGTAGAAATCTACACTCGATTTGCCTTGTTCATCGTCTGCTCTCAACATCAACGCCTTCGTACCTAGCATCTTATTGTCAATACCTATTCTCAAACCATATCTTCAACACTAGATCTAGATCAGGTACTCAGTTAACATTTCCAACCCATAGAACCAATCTCTTGATCACTCTTTTACAATATACGCTTTCGAGTCTGGAATACTCTTCCAACCAGCATCAGGATGTTTTACGGAATTAGTTACGACACTTTCAAGCGTAAAGTACATCAACATTACTTGAGTAATTATAATTAATTAACAGCTATAAGTATCAGCCGCTACAGTCTTTGGTAGATTAATGATTGAGTAATGCATACCACAACCTGCTCCTGCTAACCTGTATTTCTGCACACAATGTCTAAAGCTGTATTAATTGTGTACTTTTGTGTGAATGGATGAATGAATGTTTCTTAAACTATTGAAGATTTACATAAATAGATTTAAAATCCATGATTTGCATAACATTACCATATACCTAGAAAATTTTAACTTTGCAATAATGTAACTCATAATGTATTTAATGTATTATTTCAATATTTTATATAATCCTCTAATGTCGTGATGTGTTGTTATAAGGAAGTGGTTGGATGGAAGAGAATGCTTAACAGGCCTTAATCCCGCCATCAATAAAGACGACAGTCAATCAATCAATAAATCAATTAAATGTCTCCCACATGCATATTGTTTGTCCTGGATTTACATGGAGTTCGAACTCGGTTGCTTAATAACTGCTCTAGATAACTCTTCAACTACGCATGCTGCCGATATTTATTCGGATTCGGTAAAAATAATCATGAATGGAAAATGTATATATACTTGATACCGGTCCCTTTACTTCATCAGTTGCATAGAGGATCGTCGAGAATTGCTCTCTTTCATTAGCGGTAACACTATTGGTGAGTGAATATAATAACTACTTTATTATTTATTTCATACTTTCTCTAACATATGTATCATGGTAATATACAGATATGTATTTTGGTACTGACACCTATTTTGATTTTTTTTTGTATTTTGATGGTGTCTATTATGAATTTTTTTTAATCCTACATACATTATTGAAAATAATTAAATATAATGCATCACTAATTTTCATAAATATTCATTTAGCCAATTTCCTAATTTTTTATAAACTTTTGACACAATTTAAAGTCAATAATAAATCATTATATTGACGTCACCTGCTTTAGCTTAAAAATAAAAAATAAAAAACAAAATTTAATAGTTGGTAAAAAAATTTGTATATGAAATTTCAGACAAACAATATGAAAAAAATAAGTATAATACACTGACTGTTATTAACCGTACTCTTATTTTATTGTATTCTAATTAGTTCTAGTTAATATTACTGTTTATATAAGTATTATCTTATTTTAATCAAGAAAACAATAAAAATATTTAATTGTACTTATGTATGACTACAACTAATAAAGTATACAGGTATATATTACGCACAGTATACGCACATTAATATAAGCAATACTATTATGAATATTATTATTGACTCATAAGCAATCCAAGAAATAATTATTTTACTTGTAATTGTAGTTTTTGTAGCTCTTAGTTTTCTTAGTCTTAAACATTAAGTAGAAGGGATTTATTACATATCCTGTATAAAACATGTATGTAGTTTCTACTTTAAAGAAACCCAAGAAATAAATATATATATATATTTGTTTTTTTACCTTGGCTTTATAGTAGGCGACTATGCGCTGTTATGTTAGTACTTTAGACAGAAATTAAAAAAGTGACAAACACCGGGTTTGAACCCGGGACCTTAGCTTACCGGCTATGCTTTACCAACTGAAGCTATGCGGCCACCTTTTTTAAAACTATCTAATTTTTGGTCTGTTTTGTACATTGTTATAACATGTGTAGAGCAGATTGCACGCTATTAGACTACAATACGAAATTAACTTGGAGAAATACAAACCATCTCTGTAACCTAGAGTTGGGAAATATGATGTTTTTACCTTGGCTTTATAGTAGGCGACTTTGACGCTGTTATGTTAGTACTTTAGATAGAAATTAAAAAAGTGACTACATTGGGTTTGACCCCGGGACCTTAGTTTACCGGGCTATGCTCTTCCCAACTGAGCTATGCGGCCCCCAAATTTTAAAACTATCTAATTTTTGGTCTGTTTTGTACTTTAAAAGCCAAAGGTAAAACATCATATTTCCCAACTCTAGGGTTTTACAGAGATGGTTTGTATTTCTCCAAGTAATTTCGTATGTAGTCTAATAGGCAGTGCAATCTGCCCCTACACATGTTATTAAAAATGTACAAAACAGACCAAAAATTAGATAGTTTTAAATTGGTGACCGCATAGCTCAGTTGGTAAGAGCATACCCCGGTAAGCTAAGGTCCCGGGTTAAAACCCCGGGTAGTCACTTTTTTAATTTCTATCTAAAGTACTTACATAACAGCGTCATAGTCGCCTACTATAAAGCCAAGGTAAAACATCATATTTCCCAACTCTAGGGTTTACAGAGATGGTTTGTATTTCTCCAAGTTAATTTCGAAATGTAGTTCTAATAGGCAGTGCAATCTGCTCTACACATTTTATTAACAATGTACAAAACAGACCAAAATTAGATAGTTTTAAATTGGGTGGCCGCATAGCTCAGTTGGTAAGACATAGCCCGGTGAGCTAAGGTCCCGGGTTCAAACCCCGTGTAGTCACTTTTTTAATTTTCTCTCTTAAAGTACTAACATAACAGCGTCATAGTCGCCTACTATAAACCCAAAGGTAAAACATCATATTTTCCCCTCTGGGGTTACAGAGATGGTTTGTATTTCTCCAAGTTAATTTCGTATGTAGTCTAATAGGCAGTGCAATCTGCCTACACATGTTATTAACAATGTAAAAAACAGACCAAAAATTAGATAGTTTTTAAATTGGTGGCCCCCATAGCTCAGTTGGTAAGAGCATAGCCCCGGTAAGCAAAGGGGTCCCGGGTTCAAACCCGGTGTATAGCCCACTTTTTTAATTTCTATCAAAGTCTAACATAACAGCGTCATAGTCGCCTACTATAAAGCCAAGGTAAAACATCATATTTCCCAACTCTAGGGTTACAGAGTGGTTTGTATTTCTCAAAGTTAATTCCGTACGTAGTCTAATAGGCAGTGCAATCTGCTCTCCACATGTTATTAACAATGTACAAAAACAGACCAAAAATTAGATTTTTTTTAAAATTTGGTGCCGCATAGCTCAGTTGGTAAGAGCATAGCCCGGTAAGCTAAGGTCCCGGTTCAAACCCCGGTGTAGTCACTTTTTTAATTCTATCTAAAGTACTAACATAACAGCGTCATAGCCCGCCTACTATAAAGCCAAGGTAAAACATCATATTTCCCAACTCTAGGGTTACAGAGATGGTTTTGTATTTCTCCAAGTTAATTTCGTATGTAGTCTAATAGGCAGTGCAATCTGCTCTACACATGTTATTAACAATGTACAAAACAGACCAAAAATTAGATAGTTTTAAATTGGTGGCCCCCATAGCTCAGTTGGTAAGAGCATAGCCGGTAAGCTAAGGCCCCGGGTTAAAACCCCCGGTATAGTCACTTTTTTAATTTCTATCTAAAGTACTAACATAACAGCGTCATAGTCGCCTACTATAAAGCCAAGGTAAAACATCATATTTCCCAACTCTAGGGTTACAGAGATGGTTCGTATTTCTCCTAGTTTATTTCATGTGTTGTCTAATAGGCAGTGCAATCTGCTCTACACACGTTATTAACAATGTACAAAACAGACCAAAAATTAGATATTTTTTAAAATTTGGTGGCCGCATAGCTCATTTTGGTAAGAGCATAGCCCGGTGAGCTAAGGTCCCAGGTTCAAACCCCGGTGTAGTCACTTTTTTAATTTCTATCTAAAGTACTAACATAACAGCGTCATAGTCGCCTACTATAAAGCCAAGGTAAAACATCATATTTCCCAACTCTAGGGTTACAGAGATGGTTCGTATTTCTCCTAGTTTATTTCATGTGTTGTCTAATAGGCAGTGCAATCTGCTCTACACACGTTATTAACAATGTACAATACAGACCAAAAATTAGACAGTTTTAAATTGGTGGCCGCATAGCTCAGTTGGTAAGAGCATAGCCCGGTAAGCTAAGGTCCCGAGTTCAAACCTTGGTGTAGTCACTTTTTTAATTTATTTCTTAATAATAGCTATAATAATATATAATATATAATAATAACTACTATAATAAATATATACATGTAAATAAATAAATAAATAAAATAAATATTAAGCTGCCCCCTGAAATATATTTTCCAAACTGTGATTAATAAGTTCTCCTTCTCCTGTTCCAGAATTAAAATGGACGTGAAGTTGGCAGCAGTTCTTGTGGTGATGGTCGCGATGGTGGCGCCCTCTCACCAGTCACACAACATAACCCTCTACGCAAAAGTCCAACTCGTCGATCAAATCGCCTACCTGATCTGTCCAATTGTAAGGCCAAACTGTAATAATCTTCCCGTTTACGAGAGGAACAAGACTCGCTCTGTGGACCCTCATGGCTTTTGCTATCGCTTATACGCCGGTTTAAATTGTACTGGCGATCACGTCAACGTCGTTGGTCCTGGCAGCTGTCCGTATCCTGGCGACCTGTATAGTTGTGATTTCGCGAAGAACAATTTATGAAAGTATAGATTGCTAGTCAAATTCATTAATAATATCAATTCAAAAGGACGCATTTTAAATTAAAATGTTGTCTGAATGGGAGGTGATGAGAATATAGTTTGTATAGTGCGATGTGTGGAGAAAAGTAGAAGCAACACCGTGTTGTTAATGTTCTCAGCTTTGTTGTGTCCCTCTTTAAAAAAAATTGTTTAGATTATTATTATTTTGTAAAATTTAAAAATTTTTAACTCTGGTTTTTTTAATTGCTCTCTTGTGAAACAGAAAACTCAAAAAACCATAGCAAAATAAATCTATTATGTGGGGTTAAAAAAACTTTTACAATTGACACTTCAAAAAACTTTCCCAAAAAATTTTTTTTTTTTTTTTTTTAAAGGGATCAGTACCGAAAACTATCAGTATATTACCCTGATACAAATGTTAGAGAAAGTATAAAAACAAAAATAAAGTATTTTTTTATTCACTCACCTATAGTGTTACCGTAATGTAAGAGAGCAAATTCTCACGATCCTTTTTCCAAAATGATGAAATTTAAGGCAAATCTGTAAATTGGTTTTATAATTGCTCTCTTGTGAATCAGAGAACTCAATAAAAACCCTAGCAAAAAAAATATATAAAGCGCAAAAATATAAAAAAAAAAATCTGTTTTCATTACCTTCAATTGATAAAATATATTAGTTCCTATTCCCGTTCCGATTCAAATCATTCACTATTCGAAGTTTTCCATCATCAATTTGCATCATCATTGTAAGAACCATGTTCATAACCTTTTATTATTATTTTTGTTATTAAGTGTCTATTTGAAAAGGATAATATAGTCCGCTTAGTGCAAATTTAATAGTTAAGGGAGGAGGGGGAACATTGTTGCCGGCACGTTGCCTACTCTTTTCCGAAAAGTACCAAGTGGACCAACGGTTTACGTCCCATCCAAAAGGCGGTGTTCCCTTTACAGTCGTAGGGACCTACTTTACCCGGTCTGCCGGCGACGTCGAGGAGAACGCAGCAGTTACACTAGCTCCGCCCCTCCATCTGCTTCCCGACCATGCCCAAGATTTCTTACTTTGGTGTCCCCGGGGGGAAACCGGCTAAACGACCGCGGCTAAACCTGTTGCATGTGTTTTTGTGTGCTTTTGGGGCAGTGTCTGTGTTCTTTTTGCCACTTTCTTTTAATGTTTTAAATTTTATCTGAACGTGACTTAAAAAACTAAATTAAAAGTCTACCCACTTTAAAAAACTATTCATTTGTTGTTTCGTTCTTTTCCCTGTCGCCATTTGAAAGGATTTAAAAGATGGACCTTTTTGAAGTTAGGTCAATTTGCCAAATTTGGCCAAGAAAGGGCCTTCCCCCAGAGTTTTCAGACTTACTTCCTACTTTTGAACGAGAAATTTGACCAAGAGCAAATCCTATAGGGTCCTTTTAAAGAAATTGGGCCCCCCACTTACCAAATAGACTTTTACCACGTGTTAGTATGCACCTTATGAAACAGCCCCCGGTAGTATTCACTTCGAAATTTTGTACAAGTGTTTTTGGGTCATTTGTTTTTTAAATGTGGGATCATTGAAACGCTTCTCGTACTGTATTAAAAGTACATAACTCGGGGCTTGGTTAACCGACTTTATTTTTTTAAATACATTTGTAGGTAAAGTATGCTTTTTTTTACATTACAATCAATTTTTAATAAAATTATTTTTTGTTAAAAATGAAGACACGGAAAAAAATAGGGGAAAATAATTTCGAAAAAATGTGATTAAAGGCTTCAAGCAAAATTTGCGTTTTTTTGGTTGCTGGCGAATTTTTTTATACTTGGGTAATTTTAAAATATACCCATGATCTATACTAATAAAATATATATTTTTGGGGTTTTTCAAAAGAAAAGCGTTGAAGGATGAAACATTTTTAGTGGGTTGAGCGCTAATAAACTTTTTTTTTAAACCAAATTTATTTCGTCATTGCTACCCAAAATTATATTTTTTTAAAAAATTTTTAACCCAAAAATACCAAACGAATAGTAAATAGAATGTAGCAAACAATGTTGAAAACAATGTAAAGAATGTGTTTTTTGATGATATTTTCATTATGTCAAAAATTACAGATTTTCAGTAAAAAGTGAAAAAGTGGGAAAAATGCGATTTTCATTTAAAAATTTATTTTGGGTTTCACTTTTTTCTTGGAAAAAACACATTTAACATTTTAAAAGGGTTTTCGAAAATTTCATTTTAAAACGCAGCTGTCCCCTTTGTACCGAAAGCGAAAATCAAACACAAAAAATGTCAAATAATTGAAACCTATCTTAAAAATTTATATTGATGATACGTCTTTACTTGTTTGCAATAAAAACCTGTTAGGTTTTTAGATTTTTGTATTTCTTTAATGTGGTTTGCTTTATTGCATTGTTTTGTCATCCGCAATTATAATACTCTTTGGTCAATTTGGAACCGTCGTTCCAAGGCTTGGGCCGTGGCGACTTTTATTTAGCCTAACATTCGTGCAAATCGTAAAGAAAGCATAAAAATTGCCCCGGATATTAATATAATGATGGCAAGGAATCAGAAATAGATTCCCCTAAGTTGAGATCCGCGTAATCTTCTTATGTATTAAATTAAATACATTAATTCATAAATTCCCCAAAAAATATATTTAATATAGAGTAACACTGTCGACATTAAATTTAATTTTAAAGCCTATTTTACATGAATAAATATCCGAAAAAGTTTTTTAAATTTATAATTAATTAATTAATCTTAATTACATTTTTTAAATTACAACTGAAGAGGGGAGGCCAAGCTTGGCCCAACTCAAATGCGTGCACTCGGGTGTTGTTGATTTCTGCCTGAACGGTTGGTAATATCTTACCAAATTTGCATGGATGTTACTATATTACTTTTATAATGATATCCGAATTGGGTTTTTAAAAAAAAAGCCTTTAAAAAACCCTTGGGGTCATAAGTCCAAAAAGTGAAAAAATGGAAATCCCAAAAATGAATCCCAATTCCGAAATTCCCCCCAAAAACCCTTTAAAATTGCGCGTTCACATTGATTTTTAAAGTTTATATCAGATGCAAATTTTAGCTAAAAAACTGTACCTTGGAATAAATCCCGAATTGACCGAAAAGGGGTAAATTTTTTTGATTTCACTAATTTTCAATTCAAAACAATGAAAAAATTTGTGTTGGTGTGAAATTTGATATCGGTGTTTTAAGCCGTTTTCCAGGGAAAAAAAAAAATTTGAGTACTACTCCTTTGCGATACCCAAAACTCTACCCGATTTGCCTAAGTTTGTCCCACTTTTCAACATCATCCCAAAAATTCAAAATGTTTCTTTACAAAGCAAAATTTTCTTGTAACTGATGTTTAATAATTTTGAATAACAATAATTATCATCAGAATTTTGTAAAAAACCCAGAAAACGGTGCAAAATTTTTTAAAAAGAATTTTTTGGGGGGCCGGGGGCCAGTCAAAGTGGGAAAAGTTTAAATTTACAGATTTCAAAAATAAAAAAGTGGGTCAAAAATACTTTAAATATGCCTGGATGTGATAAATGTTATTAGTAGGTAGTAACAAACATCCCTTTAAAAGAAAAAGTTAAATAAGAAAACAAGGCATCAAATTCAAATTTTAATATAAACGTAAAAAAAATGTATTTATATTAACTTAAAAAAAGAAATGTTAAAAAAGTGGGTTGTACATAATCACATTTTCACATCATTGTTTTTTTTTTCAATTTTTTTTTTAACAAGGCGTGCAATTTTTTAAAAAAAATAGCCGAGGGCCTAAAATTACTGTCCGCTTTTTGTGTTTTCGTGAAATGCAAAAATTTACCAAACATTTATTGGATGAGCGAAGCGAGGAAGAAAAATTCCCCTTTTTACTACACGTAGAAAAAAATCAGGGAATTTTTTTTTTTTTTTTTTCTGTTTGTATTTTTTTGGTTTTGTTAACACGATTTCCCCCGGGTAATCCCAACCCAATTGCGATGAAATTTTTTTGGAGGCCTTCGCAAACTTTGAACTTAGAACTGCCCGTTTTTTAGCGCCAAAAAAAATTTTTCTCATGAAAAACGCAATTTTAATTTTTTTCGATTTTAAAAAAAAAATTCTTCTACTTGTAACACCTACATGCGTTATTTTGATTTTAATAATTTTTCACAGAACCTTAAATTTTTGAATAAAAATTCGTGTGAAATTTTAAGCAACGGAAAATTAATTTTTTATAAAACGAAAATTTTAGTTTTTTTTATCTTTTTAAAACAATTCTTTGATTAAAAAACCCCAATGCTCTATCCTATTGTAATAAAATTTTTTCACAGAAACCCTTAATTTTTTGAATTAAAATATACGTGTGAAATTTGAGCGCAAACGAAAAATTATTTTTCTTTTAAAAATCGAAAATTTTACAATTTTTCTTTTTTTAAATTTCGATTTAATTATAATATATTTATATTTTTCTTACACCTGTTCCCAAAATAAAGTCGGGTCAGGGGGTGGCTTACCCCCAGATTTTTTTAGGGGACCAGAGTTTATTAACACCGGCTTGCTGGGCCTGTAAAGTCCCCTTCTCCCTTCAATTTCTTCGTTTCAAATTCATTTTCCGTCCAACGGGGTTTTCTTTTTGCTTTTACCAACCAGCCTTCTTCTTCCCCCATATGTAACCTGCTTTGTGCTCCAAATTGTAGTAAAAAGGGTTTTTTTGGGGGAAAATGTCGGGGGGATGGTGGTGGGTTTTAAATCTTGAAAAAAAGGTTTTTAAGAAATAAAAAAAATTTTTATTTTTTAAAAAGGAAAA
>JAMZAV010016484.1:0-25000 GCA_024449915.1 Sweltsa coloradensis | reverse complement strand
AACCCCGGCCCTTTAAAAAACCCCCCCCCCCTTTAAAAATTTCCCCCTTTTTTTTAAAACCCCAAAAAAATTCCCTTTAAAAGAATATTTTTTTTAAAATTTAAAAAAAAAAATTTTTAAAAACCCCCCCCTTTTTTGGGGGGAAAAATTTTTCCCCCCTTTTTGCCCTTAAAAAAAAAATTTTTTTTTTTTTTTTTGGGGGGGGGGGGGTTTTTTTTTTTAAAAATTTTTGGCCCCCAAAAAAAAAAAAGGGGGGGGTTTTTTTGGGAAAAATCCAAATTTTTGGGGCCCCAAAAAAATTAAAAAAACCCCCAAAAGGGGGGAAAAAACCCCCCCCCTTTTTTTTTTTAAAAAAAAATTTTTTTTAAAAATTTTTTTTTTTTTAAAAAAAAATTTTTTTTTTTTTTTTAAAAAATTGGGGGCCCTTTTTTTTTTTTTCCCCCCCCCCCCCCCTTTTTGGGGGGGGGAAAAAAAAATTTTTTAAACCAAAATTTTTGGGTTTTTTAAAAATTTTTTTTTAAAAAAATTTTTTTTTTAAATTTTTAAATTTTGGGGGGGGGAATAAAGGAAAAAAACCCGAAAGGGGGAAAAGGGGAAATTTCCCCTTCCCCCGGTTTTGGGGACCCCCCCGGGGCCCTTTTTTTTTTGGGGGGCCCAAAAAAAAAAAATTTTTTTCCCAAAAAAAATTTTTTTTTTTTAAAAAAAAAAAAACCCCTTTTTTTTTTTTTTTTTTTTAAAAAAAAGGGGTTTTAATTTTTTTTAAAAACCTTTTTTTGGTTTAAACCCCTTTTTTTTCCGGGGGGGGTTTTTCCCTCCCCAAAAAAAAAACCCCCCAAAAAAGGGGGGGGTTTTTTGGGGGGAAAAACCCCTTTCCCCCCCCCGGAAATTTTAAAAGGGGCCCAAATTTTTTCCCCCCCTTTTTAAATTTTTTTTTTTGGGAAAAAACCCGGGGGTTCAAAAAAAAAGGAAAATTTTTTCCCTTTTTTTTTTTTAAAAAAAAAAGGGCCCAAATTTTAAAATTTTTTTTCCCCCCCCCAAAAAAAAACCCCCGGGGAAAATTTTTAAAAAAAATTTACCTTTTCCCCAAATTTTAAAATTTTTTTTTAAATTTTTTTTTTAAAATTTTTGAAAAAATAAAAAAAAGGGTTTTTTAAATTTTTTTTTTAAAAAACCCAAAATTTAAAAAAATTTTCCCCCCAAAAAAAATTTAAAAAATTTTTAAAATTTTTTTTTAAAAATTTTTTAAAAAACCCCCGGTTTTTTAAAAAAAAATTTTTTTTAAAATTTTTTAAAAAATTTTTTTTTTCCCCCAAAAATTTTTCCCGGGGGGTTTTTTTTTTTAAAAATTTTTTTTTTTTTTTTTCCCCCCCCTTTTTAAAAAAGGGTTTTTTTTTTTCCCCCCCCAAAATTTTTTTTTTTTTGGGGTTTTAAAATTTTTTTTTTTTTTAAAAAAAGGGGGGAAGCCTTTTCCCCCCCGAAAAACCAAAAAAAAACCCCGCCGGAAAATTTTTTTTTTTTCCCATAGGGGGGGCCCCCAAAAATTTTTTTTTTGGGCCCCTTTTTTTTAAAAATTTTTTAAAAATTTTCCCCCCCTTTTTTTTTTTCCTTTTTTTGGGTTTAAAAAATTTTTTCCCCTTTTTTTTTTTTTTTGGCTTTTTTTTTTCCCCTTTAAAAAAATTTTGGGGAAAAACCCCTTTTTTTTATTTTTTTTAAAAAAAAAGGGGGGGGGCCCCTTTTTTTTTTTTGGGGGAAAAAATTTTGGGTTTTTTTACAAAAAAAAAATTTTTTAAAGGTTTGGGGGGGTTTAAAAATTTTTTAAACCAAAAAAAAAAAGGGGGTTTTTAGCCCCCTTTTTTTAAAAAAATTTTTTTAAAATTTTTTTTTTAAGGGGGGGTTTTTTTTTTTTTCCCCAAAAAAAAAAACCCCTTAAAAACCCCCAAATTTTTCCCTAAAAAAAATTTTTTTGGCCCCCTTTCTTTTTTTTTTAAAAAAAATTTTTTTTTTTTTAAAAAAAAAAAAAATTTTTTTAATTTTTTTTTTTAAAATTTTTTTTCCCTTTTGGGGGTTTTTTTTAAAAAACCCCTTTTTTGGGGTTAAAAGGGCCCAAAACCCCCAAAAAGGGGGGAGGGGGGAAAACCTTTTTTAGGGGGGGGTTTTTTCCCCCAAAAAAATTGGCCCGGTTTTTTTTCCCCCCCCCCTTCCCCGGGGGGGGGGGGCCCCCCCCCCCCCCTTAAAAAAATTTTTTTTAAAAAAAAAAAAATTTCCCCTTTTTTTTTTTTTTTTCCCTTTCCCCTTTTTTGGGGTTTAAAAAATTTTTAACCCCCCTTTAAGGTTTGGGGGGGGGGCCCCGGGGGTTTTTCCCTTTTTTTTTTCCCGGGGGGGGAAAAAAAAAAAAAAAGGGGGGAAAAAAGAAATTTTTTTCCCCCTTTGGGGGTTTTGGGTCCCCCAAAGGGCCCCGGGGGTTTTTTTGGGAAAACCCCAAATTTTTTTTAAAAAGGGGGGGCCCCCCTTTGGGGGTTTTTTTTGGGGGGTTTTTTTTAAAAAACCCAAAAAAACCCCCCTTTTAAACCCCCCCTTTTCCTTTTTTAAAAAAAAACCCTTTCCGGGGGGAAAAAAAGGGGCCGGAAAAAAAATTTTTAAAAAAATTTTTTGGGGGTTTTTGGGGTTTCCCTAGGGGGGGGGGTTTTTTAAAATTTTTTTTTGTGGGTTTAAAAACCCCCTTTCCCACGGGTTGTTTTTTGGTTTTCTTTTAAAAAAATTTTTTCCCAAAAAAAAAAAAATTTTTTCCGTTAAAAAAAAAAAAAAAAAAAAAATTTTCCCCTTAGGTTTTCCGGGTTTTTTAAAATTTTTTTAAAAATAAAAAAAAAAAGGGGTTTTGGGGGGTTTTTTAAAATTTTTTAAAAACTTTTTGGGGGGGGGTTTTTTAAACCGGCCCCCTTCCAAAAAAAAAAAACCCCCCCGGGTTTTTTTGTTGGGGGGGGGGGGAAAAAGGAAGGGGGGGGGCCCCCCCTTTGGTTTTTGGGGGGTTTGTAAAAAAAGCCCCCCAAAACTTTTTCCCGGGGGACCCAAAAGGGGGGAAAGGGGGGTTTGGCCCCCCTTTAAAGGATTTTTTAAAAAAAACCGGTTTTTGGGGGGGGGGGCCCCAAAAGGGGGCCCCCGGGGGGGGGGGGGGAAACCGGGTTTTAAAATTTGGGGGGGGCCTTTTTTTAAAAAAAACCCAAAAAATTTTGCCCCGGGGGGCCCGGGAAAGCCCCCAAAAAAAAAACCCCCCCTTTGGCCCCCGGGGGGGGGGAAAAAAAAAAAAAACCCCCCCAGGGGGCCCCCCAAAAATTTTTTTAAAAAAAAAAAACCCCCGGGGAATTTCCAATTTTGGGGGGGGCCCCCCTTTTTTTTTGGGCCCGGGAAAAAAGGGAAAAAGAAAAAAAAAAAAGGGGGGGGGGGGGCCCCGGGTTTGGGGGGCCCCCTGCCTTTCCCTTTTTCCCAAAACCAAAAAAAAAAAAGGGGCCCTTTTTTGGGGGCCTGGGGGGGAAAAATTTTTTTTTTTTTTTTAAAAAACCTTAAAATTAAAAAAAAAAAATTTAAACCTTGGCCTTTTTGGGGGGGTTTTGGGGGGCCCCCCCCCCTTTTTTGGCGGGGTTTTTTTTTTTAAAAAAAAAAAAAAAGGTTTTTAGGGGGAGGGGGGGCCCCCCCCAAAAAAAAGGCCCCGGGAAATTTTTTCCCTTTAAAAAAACCGGGGAAAACCCCAAACAAGGGGGAAAGGGGAAAACCTTTAACCGAAGGGGGGTTTGGGTTTTAAAAATTTTTTTAAAAAAAAAAGGGGGCCCCCGGGCCCTTTTTTTAAAAAAAAAAGGGCCCCTTTCCCCTTTTTTTTTAAAAAATTTCCCAAATTAAAAATTTGGGGCCAAAGGGGGGGGGGGAAAAAGGGCCCCCCCAAAAATTTTAAAACCCCCTTTTGGCCCTTTGGGGGGCCCAAAAAAAAAAAAAACCCGGGGGGGGGGGAAAGGTTAAAAAAAAAAACCAGCCCCCCCCGGGGCCCCTTTTAAAAAAATTTAAAAAAACCCCCAAAAGCCCGGGGGCCCTTAAAAATTTTCCCAAAAAAACCTTTTTTTTAAAAAAAAAATAAAGAAAAAAAAAAAAAAATTTTTTGGGTTTTTGGGGGGGAAAAAAACCCCCCCAAAAAAATATTTTTTAAAAAAATTTTTGGGCCCTTTTTGGGGGAAAAAAAAAAATTTTTTTTTTTTTTGTTTTTTTAAAAAAATTTGGCCAAATTTTTTTTTTTTGCCCTTTTTTTTTTCCCCCGGGGGGGGAAAAAAAAATTTGGTTGCCCCCGGGGGTTTCCTTTTTTTGGGGGGGGAAAAACCCCCGGGGGGTTTTTTTTAATTTCCTTTTTAAGGGGGTTTTTTTTTCCCCCCCCAAAACCCGGAAACCCAAAAAAAAAGGGGTTTTTTTTAAAAACCCTTTTTTTTGGTTTTTTTTTTTAAAAAAACCCCCTTTTTTTTCCCCCTTTTTTTTTTTTTAAAAAGGGAATCGGTTTTAAACCCCTTTTTGCGGGGGGGGTTTTTTTAAATTTTTTTTTTTAAAAGGGGTTTTAAAAAAATTTTAAAAAAAATTTTTTTAAACCCCTAAAAGGGTTTGTTTTTCAAAAGTTTTTTTTTAAAAAAAAAAAAATATATAATTTTATTTTTAAAAAAAAAATTTTTTAAAAAAGGGGAAAAAATTTTTTTTAAAATTTTTAAAAAAAAAAGGGGGGGGGGTTTTTAAAAAAAATTTTTTTTGGGGGAAAATTTTTGGGGGGGTAAAAACCCCCTTTAAATTTAATTTGGTCCGGGTTTTTTCCCCCAATTTTTTGGGGGAACCCCCCCCTTTTTTTTTTTAAAACCCCTTTTTCCCTGGTTTTGGAAAATTTTTGGGTTTTTTTTGGGGGTTTTTTGGGGCTTGTTTTGGGTTTTTTTTTGGGGTTTCCTTTTTTTTTTTCCTTTTAAAACCCTTGAAAACCTTAAAAAAAAAAAAACCCCAAAATTTCGGGGAAAATTTTTTTTTAAAAAAAAAACCTTTTTTTTTTTTTAAAAAAAGGGGGTTTTTTTTTTTAAAAAAATTTTTTTTTTAAAAAAATATAATTTTTTTTTTTTTTAAAAAAAAAAAAACCAAAGAAATTTTGGTTTTGGGAAAAAAAATTTTTTTTTTAATTTTTTTCCTTTTTTTTCCTTTTTTTTTTTTTTTCCCTTTTTTTTTCCCCCCCCTTTTTTTTTTTTTTTTTTTTTTTTTACCCCCCCCCTTTTTGGGGGGGGGAAAAAACCCCCCCCCCCAAAACGAACCAAAGGGGTTTTTAAACCCCCTTGGGGAAAAAACCCCCCCGGGGAAAAAAAATTTTTTTTGGGGGGGTTTAATTTTTAAAAAAAAAAAAAAACCCCCCCAAAAAACCCCTTTTTTTAAAAACCCCCCCCTTTTTTTTTTTCCGGCTGGGGGGTTGGGGGGTGGGGGGGGGGGGGGTGGGGGGGTGGGGGGGGGGGGAAAAAAAATTTTTTTCCCCAAAAAAAAGGGGAAATCTTAGAAAAAAAAACCCCCCCTTTTTTTCCCCCAAAAAAAACCCCCCAAAATGGGGAACATGGGGGAAAAAATTTTTTAAAAAAAAAAATTTAAAAGGGGGTTTTTTAAGTTTTAAAAAATTTTTTAACCTTTAAAATTCTTGCGTCCAAAACACGGGGGCCCAAAATTTTGGGGTGACCATTTGGGCCCAAAAAAGGAAAAAAAACATATCTGAACTTTAAGAAATGAAACATTCAAAGAAAACGCTACAACTGAGATTTTTTCCAAAAGTGGAATACTTTTGATATCCTCATTCTTTTTTCCACTTTTGAATATGGAAACCAAAAATTTGGGGAACGGGTACCGGAGAAAAACAAAAATTTTCAAAAATAGGTAATTCCGTTTCTCTTTTTATAATCGCTTAATTTCTGAGAAAAAAGGTTCATCTTAGCTTTGAAAATTTTGGGGGCCCCACTCAGATGTACCCCATATAACCAAAAAACCGGGGGAATTGGGAAACCCGGGGAAAATCCAAAAAAAAACGCTAAATTTTCCTCAGGGGTAGTAATTTGTTTCAAGCTTGGAAAATTAAAAATGCTCTTAAACCCTTATAATATCCCAGGCTTATGCTAGGCTTGTCTTTTTGGGGGGGGCTTTTTCTTCTTCCCCAAAGGGGAAAGGGCCCTTTTCGATTCCCGCTAAAATCGAAGTTTTTTAAAAATCTGATTTGGACTTAATTTTTATCAGTTCTTTTTCTTGGAGTTTTTTTAAAAGGGACTTTGGAAATCGTCCCACAAAAACAAAAAACGCGTAAATTTTTCAGGGGGTTTGTAATTTTTTAAAAACTTTTAAATTAAACCTTCTTTTTAAACCCTTCAAATATCCCAGGGGTTTATGCCCCAGGGGGCGTTGGGCTTGGGTTTTTAGCGTATCTGGGTTTCCCATGCGAAGGGGGCCCGGGTTCGTTCCCCCGGGGTTTTTGCAGAAATTTTTTAACTTCTGATTTGGACTTTTAAATCCATCAGTTCTTGTCCCTTTGGAGTTTGTAAACGGTGGGCTTTGGAGCCGTCCTAAACAACGAAACACTAATAAAATTTTAAGTTTTTCTTTAAA
Source organism: Sweltsa coloradensis (assembly GCA_024449915.1). Lineage (NCBI taxonomy): Eukaryota > Metazoa > Arthropoda > Insecta > Plecoptera > Chloroperlidae > Sweltsa > Sweltsa coloradensis. Next base: position 18,361 of record JAMZAV010016484.1, on the reverse strand, counting down.
CCCTTGTTGATTCTGGCCCTTGGGTCCGCCCGGGTGTTCGCCCGTCCATACCACTGAAATTTGGTTTTATTTCATATTAAAAAAAATCGTCTTTGGTTGGGGTTTTCGCTCCCTTAAAACTTCGATTTCGTCGGGGCCTTCACGGTTGGCTTGGTCGCTTTTATTTAAAGTCCCCCACTAAAAAAAACAGTTATATAACGGGTGGGTAGGACTCTAAATAATTTTTTTTAAAAATTTTTTTAAATTTTAAAGGGGAAACTTTTGGGGGGCCGTGGGGGCCCCAAAAAAATAAAAAAACAACTTTGAACTTAACCCAAAAATTTAAACCTTCAAAGTCCCTCATTCACACCTTTATAGGGGGAAAGAACAACAAAAAAATGTAAATTTCCCAAACCCAAATTTCAAAAAATTTTTAAAAAAAAAAAGGCACCAAGGGCCCCCTTCCAAAAACTTTGGGGTGTGAAAAGCTGTGAATTAAATTTTTTAGCCGAAGCTTTTTATTCTTTTTTCCTTCCCCCTAGTTTCGCTTTGAAAATAGTAAAAATCATTTTTGCCTGTTTTACGAGCGCCAAGCCCCCCCATTTTTTTGGTAAAAAAGTAAAATTTTTAAAAAATCGAAATCCTAAAAAAAAAAGGGTTGGCCATTGAATTTGGTTCATTTGGGCCCAAAATTTTTTTTTATGATTTCGATTTAAAAAATTTTACTTTTTTTCCAAAAAAATCGTTGGCTTGGCGGGTCCCTCAAAAGGCGAAAATGCTTTTTAATTTTTTTGGGGGGGAAAAAATAGGGGGGAAAAGAATAAAAAGCTTGGCTCAAATTCTTTATCTCACAGTTCACAGGCCCCCGACTTTTGAAGGAGAGCTTGGCTGCCGTTTTTTTTTAAAAATTTTTTATTTGGGGTTTGGGTAGTACTTACTGTTTTTTTGGAAAATTTTGACGTATAAAAAATCAAATTTAGATTTGTTTAAATTTTTTATGTCATATTAATTTATACTCTTTGGTAGGGCCCCCCTAACTCTTCCCCTTGTTCTGTTTAAAGTTTAGGTTTTTAAAATTTTTTTTTGGGGAGGGAAAACTGACAGGGAGGGGCAATTCATGCCCTTCTTCCCGGGATCTTAACTAAAGGGATTTTTGGGAAATTAAAATTAATTGTGAAGGGATGTCAGAAAAGGGCCCTTTTCATACACATAACCGACGGAAAGGAAAAACCCTCGGAAAAAAACTTCAGTCGGGTTTAAAAGGTTCGACGGGATTTGGGAAACCCGGTCCCAAAGGAGTGAAAAAAATATGGAAAAAAACTTTTTCAAATGTGATTATAAAAATGGTTTTTTCAAGTTTTTAACTAAATTCACCTTTATCGTAGGATATGGAGTCAAACCCTCCCCTATCCCCGTCAGGGTGGGCCTACTGTCACCGGGGATGGGGGGAGAAAAAACCCGGGGGATCCAACCCGGAAAACACAACTTGCTGCTTTTTTCCCCCGAGGACAACTTCTTTCTTTCGCCATTCAGGTTTCCCCCCTGGAACACCCCTGAATTTAGTCTTTTCATACTTTAAACATACATACATACATTACATACATCCTACATCCTACATACAACATACAAAACATACAAATACAGTACATACATGCCTACATACCCCTACATACATACTATAAAATATTAACTAGAGCCCGTGACATTTTTTTTGCCTCCTAAGGTTTCATATTTTTTTACCATTGGAAAAAAAGCGGAAATTCATGTCCTTTTCAAAAATGCGCGCTTACGAGTCAACGTGGGGGCGTTTTTCCCGTCAACGCCCCCCCAAAATGGGCCCCAAAAAAGGGGCCAAAAAACTTCCCCCATTTAAATATACACGTTAAAACATAAAAAAAATTTTTTAAAAGAAGTTAGCCAAAAAAAAATATCAAATCGCAGAAATGGCTGGGGTTGGGGGCCCTTGACCCGTCAACGCCCCCAAAATGGGCCCCAAAAAAAATCAAACCCCTGGGCCCTCATAAAGGGAAAACCCTGATTCAAAAATAACCCCCATTTTTTTAGTGAAAATTAAACCAAAAAACGAAAATTTTACTAACGTTTAGGCTGGTGGGCGTTGGGGCCCTTTACCCCCCACAGAAACCCCCCAAAATGGGGGCCCCCCCCAAAAAAAGTCAAATCTGCCCTCAATGGTTTTAAACCTGATTCAAACATATGTCATGTTATAAAAAAAGTTACCAGGAAAAAAAATGTTTTCTCTCAACGAGCTGGGGTTTGGGGTTTTTACCCGTTTAATAACCCCCCCAAAATGGGGTCCCAAAATGGTTTAAAACTGGCCCCCGTAGGATAACTAATTCAAACTTACGTCATTTTTAGAGCCAATTTTTCCCTAAAAAAAAGAATTTTCACTCGTCAACGGGCTGGGGTTTGGGGGTTTGACCCCTTTAAAAACGCCCCCGGTGGGCCCAAAAAAAAGGGCAAATTTTGGGCCCCCATAAAAAGGGATACATAATTCAAAAATACTTTTTTTTATAGAGCAGTTACCAAGAAAACGAATAAACACCTCGTCAGGGTGGGTTGCGTCTTGCGTTGGGGCTTTGACCCGTTAGTAACCTCCAAAATGGGCCCCCAAAGATGTCAAAACTTTCCCTTAAAAAACCCGTTTTTCCAAACCGGGCCCCCAAAGTTTTTTTACAATGTTAAAAAGCCCCAAATTTAAAAAACCGCTTGATCGTCAAATTTCCCGCTAATTTCACATACAGAATGTACCGGGCTTTTTGACCTTTTTTAAATTTTTATGCCAAAAAAACTGCATTTTTTTGGGGGCTGTTTTTAAAAAGGGTGAGTGTGTGTCCCTATCAAAGGGGACATTTTGAATTTCAAAAAATTATCTCCTACACAAAATTGGGAATTAGGCTACTAAAAAAATTAACAGTTTTGGTGTCATATTTACGGGCATTTAAAAAGAAAAGTGGGCAATATTTTGGAAAAACAAAAAGTGCCTTTATACCCCCCCATTACACATTCTTATTAACATTTTGGTGGGGGAAAGGGAAAACCCCCTAGGGCCACCGATAGAGCCCTTTCCCAAATGATCCAGTTCCCGACTTTTACCTCTGCCCCCTCTGCGTCAAAACCTGGTTTTTTCGAGGGCCCCTTTGCCAAAATCGTAAAGGGAATATAAAAAGAAACTACGGCAAATTTTATATAAAAAGTGACCCTGAAAAAGAAAAATTTTTCCCTCATTATTTTCATCTTTTTTGGGATTTTTTTAGGGGCCCAATTTTTTATATATAAATATATGTATAATGTATATATAATTATTAACCTTGGTTTTTTTTGTGGGTGTTTTAAATGGTTTCCCTAGGGCGGATTTTTTTTTAAAATTGGCCCTTTTTTTGTTAAAATAGAATGTTAAATACAGACCAAAATGGTTTTCCCCTAGATCTGTCCTCTTCGTCCCCTTTTTGAATTATGCAAATTTCGATTTAGAAATAAAATTTCGATGAGGGTATGTGACATAGTGGGTTTTGGAAACAGGGGTACAGTGGTGACGAATGTGATTACTTTTTAAATTTTTTTTACAAATTTTTTTTATTCTAAACCTCAATTGTCTTTAGTGAAAAGTATTTTGGGGATGTTTCAAAGCATGAAAAATTTTTTTCGTATGTTAGGGTTTATGTGATTACTAAAAAAATTTTTAGCGTATACAAGCGTACCGGATAAAGAATGTGGTAGGGTTTTATATTTGAAGTTAATTTTACCAAAACCCAAATTTTTATATTCAATCAATTGGGTTTTTAACCTTATAAACATTTTTCATGAATTTTAACACATTAAAAATTTTTAAAATTTGATTTGATGATGAAATTTCTTTTTAAAATTTACTATATAAAAAGTTCAAACCTACTTTTGATAAAAAATGTATGGGATTTTGATTTTTGGAGTTTTAAAAATTTTTGGGGGGGGGGAATTTCCCAATTTTATATTTCCCAATCCCCTAGTGTTTTACTTATTAAAAAAATATTTCCCTGATTCAACCCTATTAAAAATTATTGATTAATAGGTTATCATATGATGATAATTGCTTTACGTAAATTTTTGATTACTATGATCTAATTACTTATTTGAAAAAAGTAAATAAATTTCAAAAGATTATCTTGGGAAACGTTATACAATATGCCAGATTTTGGCCCAATCTGTGTTTAAAAATCAGAAACCGTTTTAAGGGACATTTTTAACAATAGTAAATTTAAAAACCCCGCCCCTTCATTTGGGAAAAAAAAATTTCAACCTCCCTTTTCATGGGATTTACACCCTAAAAATTAAATATCATACACCATCCTTATTTTTTAAAAATTACCCTAAAACCCAAGTATAACCTGTCTTCCTGATTTATTCCGATCTAGACAAATTCCCCAAAAAAAAAAAGTGGTAGTTGCAGGGCTTTAATGACCCAAATATGCAAAAAATCATGACTCATATTATCGCACTATCCCATTAAAAACCAACATAATTTCGTAAGTATTCGGGGACAAAACATTTTTTTTAAATTTTTTTGGGGGAAGTAGGGAGTTTAAAGGGCCCAACACCAGCCAGTCTGACGAGTGATATTTTTTTTTTCCGGGGGGTAAAATTTTTTTATAAAATACCGTATTTTTCAAACATGTTTAAATTTTTGGGGCAGTATTGATCATTTTTAAAGGGGCCCCAAATTTGGGCCGTCTGTCGGGTCAAAGCCGCAACGCAGATCGTCTGAAGACTAATATTATCCTCCAAAGTGTCGTATTTTTTAATTCCCGAAAAACCCCTTTTGAGGGCAGATTTGACCTTTTTTTGGGGCCCAAATTCGGGGGGGTTTGACGGGTTCCCAAAACCCCAAAGCAGCCCCTCGGGCAGTGATATTCGTTTTCTGGTTTAAATGGCTCTATAAAATGGCGTAAAATTTTTAATTATGTATTTCCTACGGGGGGAGATTTGACCATTTTTGGGGGGGCCCAAATTTGGGGGGTTTCTTAAAGGGTCAAAGCCCCCAAAGCCCGCTCGTCTGACGAGTAATATTTCGTTTTCCGGGTTAAATTTTTTTATAACATGACGTATTTTCGAATCATGTTATCCCATTGAGGGGAAATTTGAATTTTTTTTGGGGGGGGGCCCACTTTGGGGGGGGTCTGCGGGGGTCAACGGCCCCAAAAACAGCCCGTCTGACGAGTGATTAAATTTGTTTTTCTAGTAATTTTTACTATAAATGACGTATGTTTTTTAATCACGTATCCCTTTTGAGGGCAAGGGTTTACTTTTTTTGGGGCCCACTTTGGGGGGGGGTTTTGACGGGTCAAAAGGGGGGGGGGAAACCAAACCCGTCCCGAAAGAGTGATATTCTTTTTTTGGGCTACTTCTTTTAAAAAATTTTTGGGGGGGAAAAAAGTTTTAACGTGTAAACCTTAATGGGGGAAATTTGACCCTTTTTGGGGGGCCCCCTTTGGGGCGTTTTTGAAAGGGGAAAAACGCCCCCACGTTGATCGTAAGACCGCATTTTTGAAAAAACTAATTTTTCCCCTTCTATTCCAATGGTTTAAAAAATATGTACCTTAAAGGGCAATAAAAAACCTTTACTGGCTCTTCCCTCCTTTTTAAAAAACATACATACATACCCTACATACATACATTAAAAATCAAAAATTCATACAATACATACATACATACAATACATAAAAATACATACATAAAAAAAAAACATACGTACATAAAGAAAGTACAAGTGAAAGCCCAAAAGATACTTCAAAGTCAGCTTTTATTTCACAAAATCAAAATTATATTCCCAAATGTCTATGTTTTTTAATAAATTGGGTTGGGGGAGGTTCCCAAAAAATTCATCTCCCCCCCCCCCCCCCTGTATGTAACCCCCTCGAATGTGCCCACATCTTACCCATAAAATAATTCTTTGGGAAAATGCATCTTTTGGTTTTTTTGGCGTTTGTCAATGTCCATAACTGTCTCAAATTTGATGTAAAATAGAAAAAATACATAAATTTCATTTGTCAACGGCCATGTTGCCCAAAAACTTTCGAAGCCTTCCCTTTAAACCCCAAGTCTTTTCCAAACCAAAAGGAAAGGGGTGACAAGGTTTTCCCAAAACCCCTGGTGGGCTAGCTCTGTCCTATTTACATCAGCAAGCTCTCCTTGTAGGAATCAGTGTAATCCATCCTCATACAACATGGCCGACTCCCTGAAACAGGGGTGGGATGCGTTGGTACAATTAACAAACCCCAAACCCAAAACGATTTAAAACCAAATTTTTAAAAAACATGTTGAAAATTTAAAGGGGGGGAGAATTTTGGGTAACCCGCTTAAAAGAATCTTAGGGGCACATGTACCTGGATAAAGAGGGGATTCCATTAAAATTTTTTTATTATAAGGTCCAATGAATTTTTTAAACCATCCATCTTTTCCCCAAATTTTAAACATTGCCTAAGGGTTTAATTTCTTGATGAAGATGATTGCAATATTGCTATTCCAACGATTAGTGGTGATAGATGGGGGGTTTAAAAAACAATACAAAAACTCCCTGCCTTTTGCGGATTCAACCCCCCGTCCCTTGGTGCCAAAACGTTTTTAGACCGTGCTCCAAACGTGAGCCCGGGGGGGGATCCAGGACCTCTCAAAAAGGGGGGGGGAACTCAAACTCGCAAACCCCCTGGGGGGTTTTGGGGGGCGCAGCCCCCCCCTTTTTGCCCCGGGTAAAAATTTTTTTTAGGCCGCTTTTTTTTAAAAAACGAGTTTTAAAGGCTTTAGAGAGGGTTTTTTTCAACATATTTTATATGGGATTGCTCACTAAAATAGGGCCCCGGGAAGGGAATCCCTTTTAAAATCGCTAAACGCTCCCGGGGTTTCTATACCCTCACATTTTAAAATCATGTTAAAATAAAAGTTATTGGATGAGAGTAGTTAAGCCCTTTTAAATTTTCCCCTTTCCCCCGAGAAAAAAAACTGAAATGTTTTTTTTTTTGTTTTGCTCGCGGGTCTTTCCGGTCAAATTGGGTCTCTGATCGTGCTGAAATTTTTTATGGGCCCTTCAAAACCCCATTAAGTTTTAGGGAAAAATACAAATTTTTGGGGAAAACCAAAGAAAAATAATATCGTGCAAATGGGGAGGAAATTTACTAAAAGCATAAACTTTAAAAAATTTATAATTGCCAAAAAAAACATTGATATTTTCCAGTGGCCCGATCCCTATTCATTATAGAATCAAAATTTTGGGGTTTTCCCGGTCAAGGGGGGGGGGGGATCGCCCCTACCCCCCCCCCCCGGATTTCCCCCACTGTTGTGAGGGCCCTTTTGGACATTGTAATTATTCTTTAAAGAAGAAATAGTTCCCAAAAAAAAATCCCACTGGGGTTTTAATGAAACTATTAAAATCTACACTATTGGAATGCAAAATGCAATATCTGACGAGTGTGATTGTGCACCATGCAGGCCTGGGAAAAACATATTTACAAACCCGTAAATTGTTTAATTAATAGTAACTGAATCTGTGGGGTTTTTCTTTATAAAATCATTATTGTTCTTTAAAACCCCTCGGCCTCTTTTGGGCGGTAAATTTTTTAAAACCATTCCCGCCTGGGGTTTCTCAAACCCCCAAAATTTTTTGGGGTGGAAATTGTCCGAGGGTGTTTTGGGTATTTCTTTCTTTGCTCATAAAATTTGTGGGAAAATACCCCTTAGTTTTTTGTTAATGGGGGGGACAGTGAAAAATTCAACAAATTTTTTTTTTTGAAAAAAATTTTTTTTTTTGTTTTAAATTTTAAAAAAAAAAAGACATTTGCAAAAAAAAATAAAAATTTTTCCCAAAAAAAATGCAATTTTAGTTTTTTTTTACACTTTAGTTAAAAAACATGAACTATTTTGTAAATTTTCAAGAAGAACTTTTTCCCAAAATTCCCCAAATTTTTAAAATTGAAACCAAAAATTTCATTGGGAAATTTTGCATCATTACAGTAAAGTGATCACTCGCACAGGGGTTTTTGCAAACCCCCCCCCACGTTTTAGGAAACCCGGCAATATAAAAAACACTAAAAGCCCCCAATTTATTAGAAAGGGTTTTCAAATTTCGTTAAAAAATAAGTGGGCCCTTTAAGTACCCCGGGACCCGAGGGATCCAGATCCGGGTTTTTCGTCTGGGTTTCATAATACACATAATTTGTAAATGCTATGTTTTTTGCAATTTTGGGGCTTAACTGATAAAAAATTTTTAATGACTGTACTACTATATCCCCGATATTGTATCTACCTTGAAACGGTTTTTTTAAAAAAGCCAAATTCACTCTTTTAATTTAAATGGAACTTTTTTTTAAATTACATCTGCAAATTTTACCTTTAACATTTTTAAAATTTTTTAATTGTACTTTTTAATTTTGTTTAAATATTTTATCAAAATTTTAAAACTTTTGTAAATAATGGGGGAAATATATGTAAAAAATACTTTTAAAAATACCCCCCAGTTTTGGGCCCTTTTTTAGGCTTTTTGGTTTTTTGATTTTATTCTTGTTAATTTATTTCTGTAGGGGCCCATGTAACATTAAATTTTTTATTTTTAAATTTTGCATGGTGTAAAAGTCTGTATGTTTATGTTCTTGACAATAAAATAAAAATTTTTTAACAATTTTTACCGATTTTCCCCCATGACAAATTTAAATAAAAATCGCATGTATACAAAATTTGCGCCTATGAGTGAACACTGTAGAAGGCTTTTTAAAAAAATAAAAAAATAAATAAATTTAAAAAAACAATGAGGGTGGGGTTTGAAGAAAACCCCCGCGGGGGGACCAGGGTTTAAATTAAAAAAAAAAATTAAAAAATTCCATTTTTAAAACCATTCTTTAAAGGGATCCCCTGTCTTGGGTTGGGGTAGGGAAAACAGTACCAAAGTATTGCTCCAGTTATTCCACAAACCTGAAAGTGATAAGGCCCCCGTTTCCCCCATCGCTCTGAAAACCGAAATCAGAAAAGGCAATCATTTTCTTTCTTAGGCCCTAGGGAACTCAATACCAAATATTTTCTCCCCGAAAATTCGAGCATACGTGGTCCAATATAAAACCCGCAAATTCTGTGTGATTTAAAAACCCTTTCTCTCCACCCAAACCCTGAACTTGAAGGCGGGCCCCTATTTGGTTTTTTAAAGTGGCCCCAACCCCGGCCCTTGAGATCCGGAACTGAAAGCCACCAATTTGGTCCCACATTTTGGGGGTCTCTGGGTACTCCCTCCCAGAAACCCCCCTGGCTTTCAGCGCTGAAAAAAAAGAGTTTTCCAAAAGAAGCAAAAATGCTTACCTTTTTCTGTTTGGGGGGGGGGAAAACAATTAGGAATTACCCCAAAAACCCACTTACTTTTATACTTCTCGTCAAAGGCATTGGACAAAAAATTTTCATTTGGGGACCCCTCGACACAAAGAAAATTTTTAAAGGTGGTTTGAACCCTGGGCTCACAAAGCGGGGAAAGGCTCTTTTGTGGGAAACTGTGGGGGAAAAAACGCGTAGTTGCCCCAAAACCCCCTAGGATCATGTTTAAACCCTTTTTTATCCATAGCCAGTCGACGACAAGACTCTGTTCCTTTCATGGCCATCCCGGGCTAAATCCCACAAAAAAAATTTTTTTAAACTCATGGGATCCCTACTTTTTCATTAAATTTAAATACAATTGAATTTTTTTCATTTTCCCTTTAAACATTGACTTTAAAAAAATTGATTTGTAAAAATTTTAAATGAAGTCAAAAACAATTTATTTTGTAAAGAATTTAAAAAAAAAAAGCATTTTTTGGGGTTTTTCATGGCAAAGAGTAAGGGGTCGAGGGTTTTTTTAAAACCCACTCTAATTTTGTAGGGAAAATTTAAAAGGGGAGTAATGGCCACAGGCGTGGTTTTTAGCCCCAGAAACTTGGGGCGGGCCCAAAATTAAAAAATTGGGAATTGGGGCCGGGGGAGGGGGGGGAAACTTTGGGGGGAAAAGTCCCCAGAAATTTGCCCCCACAGTGCGGGTTTTTTTTTTTCTGTTTTTAAAAAAGGTGTTTTTTTGACTCTAATACGGAAATTCTGGAGATTTTCGGGGTTGGGGGGGATTTTGGTATTTTTAAATGGGCATAACAATTTTTTAAATTCTAGGGTTTTTTAATTTTTAACTTTGATCTCAAAAAACAAGAAAAAAGTGTCTCAAATCAGAAATTCTTTTTTTCGTACAGTTTTTTTTAGAAAATTACTTTTTTTTTACAAAATGTCCCCATAAGTTTTGGTCTTTTATGTCTTACGGAAATGCAATCTTTCAAATGCATAAAAAAAAAGGGTAATTTATAATTTGGAAAATAAACCTTAACAAGCTTGAAAATAAAAATTTCATAGTAATTTTTTTGGGTTCCAAAGGGAACCCGCCCGGGTGCTCCATATTTTTGGGGGAAAAAATTAAAAATAAAAAAAAGGGTTTATTTGAATTGGCAGATTTACCAGTTTTTATTGAACAAAAGGTTGAATATTTAAACCAAATTTTCCCCAAAAACTTTTTGTAACTCGTCAGAGGCGAAACTGGCGAGTGGATTTTTTTCGAGGGTTGCATGACAAGGAAAAGATCTGATGGGAAAAGACGACAAGAAAGATTTTAAAAAAAAATAAAAATTTGGGAAAAAATTATCAAAAGAAAAATTTAATGTCCCAGGCTGGCCCCCTTAAAAAACCCGCGCCTGGGGGTGGGAGGGAAAGAAACCCCTTTGGGGTCACAACCACCATGCCTTTACTCCACCAATTTCTTTAAGGGGCCCGGAATAAAACCCCCCCCACCCCAGTCCCTTTTTTGGTCACCCCGTCGACGTAGCTGCTTCCCCGGGAGAATCCTTGTAACCAAAAAACGTTCAAATAACTTCAAAGAAAAGAAAATCTATAGTGTGGGGCTACCCTGCCCTCCCGGGTTTAAGTGAACCGTAAAGAAGCTTGGATCTTCATCCCTGCTCAGTAAAATAGGGCCCGGGTTTTTAAGGGACTAATTCAAAGGGCTTCCAAACCCGATTGTATCCCACAATGTCAATGTCCTTTTAAAGTTAAGACGACTTTTTTTGGTCCCCCTCGAGACCCCCTCATACTAATCCCACCTCCCCTGGTGCCCGAACGTAGGCTTTGAGGGTGAAGGGAACAAACTTCAACTTCAAAAAAAACAAATGTCTCTTTAGATGAAAGTAGAATAAAAATAATTACATAGTCAACGGCCATTTTGCCAATAAACGTAGCGAACCCTTCCTTAACCCAAAAGGGTTCCACCAGAGAGGCGTGAAAAGGTTTCCAAACACTGGGGGGCTGCTCAGCCTATGACATCAGCAGAGCTCCCCTTTGAAAATCAGTAGAAACCCCCATCCTCATAAAAAACATGGCCGCTCCTGAAACAGGATGCATGCGTGAGTACAATTAGACAAACCCAACCCATACGTTTTAATGACAGGTTTTTTAACAAAATGTTAAAAAAATGAAGGGGGAGAGATAGGTACCAGCTTATAAAATCTTAGGGGCAATGTACAGGATAAAGAGCTTTCCCATAAAAATTGTTTATTAAATGGTCCAAGTTTTTATACCACTCGTTCAAAATCTTAAACATTGCCTACGCTGAAATTTCTTGAAAAAGATGATTGCAATATTGTTTTCCAGACGATGAGTGGTGATAGATGGGGTTTGAAGAACAATAAAAAAAACTCATGCTTAAGCGAGATTCAACCCACGCCCTTTGGGTGCAATACTTTTCAGCCCTGTGTCCAATCGGAGCCAGGGGCGGATCCAGGCCCTCTCAAAAGGGGGGGGAAACCAGCTCGCAACCCCAGGGGGGGTCGGGGGGGCGCGGCCCCCAGCTTAGTCCCGCAGTAAAATTTTTTTTTGGGGCCCTTTTTTTAAAAAAAGGGGTTTTAAAGGGGCTTTAGAGAGGGTAATTTCAAATTTTTTATATGCAGTTGCCACTAAAATAGGCCCTGGGGGAAAGGTAAGCCCTTTATAATGCTATCGTCGGTGTTTCAAACCCTCACATTTAAAAAATCAGGTTAAAATAAGTTTTTGGATGAGAGTATTTAAAGGACTTTAATTTCCTTCCTGAGAAAAAAAGCTAAAGGGTTTTTTTTTTCTGTTGCTCGGCTTCCCGGTCAAATGGTACTTGATGTGCAAAATTTCAGGGGGACCTTCAAAACCTATGAAGTTTTAGAGTGATACGATTTTGGGTAAAACCAAAGAAAAAATATCGTGCAACTGTGAGGAATTGACTAAAAGCAATAAACTTTAAAAAAAAATAATGCAAGAAAACATTTATATTTCTGTGGCTGATCATATTATTTTAGAATTTAAATTTAGTTTTTTAAGGATAAGGGGGGGCGATCCCCCACCGCCCCCCCTGGGTCCCCACGTTGGAGCTTGTGGGAAATTTTAATTATTCTTTTGAAGAAATAGTTCAAAAAATATCCTCTGCTTTAATGAAACTATTAAAATCTACCCCTATTGGAAAGAAAATGCAATATTGACTGAGTTGATTGGCACCATGAGGCCCGAAAAACAATTTACACCGTAAATTTGAATGAATAGAACTGAGATCTGTGGCTTCTCATTTTTTACATCATTATTTTTCTTTAACCCCGGTCCTCCCCTTTTTTTTTTTTTTTCCCTTTTTTTTTTTTTTTTTTTTTTTTTTGGGGTTTTTTTTTCTTTTTTCCTTTTTAAACCCTTTTTTTGGGGCTTTTTTTTTTTTTTTTTTTTTTTTTTTTTTTTTGTTTTTTTTTTTCTTTTTTTTTTTTTTTTTTTTTTTTTTTGGGCGGAAATTCTTAATCCCCTTCCCGATGGGGTTTTCTCAAACCCCCAATTATTTTGGGGCGTAATTAGTACAGGGGGTGTTTTGGGGTATTTTTTCTTTGCTTATGTTTTGTGGAACTACCATGTTTTTGGTTTTTAATGGGAGGACAGTGAAAAAAATTTAAAAAATTTTTTTTTAGAAATAATTTTTTATTGTTATTTCAAAAAAAAAAAGAATTTGAAAAAAAATCATAAAAAGTGTCAAAAAAATGAAATTTTTTAAGTTTTTTTTTACCTTTGTAAAAAACATGAATAGTAGAAATTGCAAGAAGAATTTTTTCCAAAACCCCAAATTAAAAAAAATTTGAAGCCAAAAAACTTTGAATTTCTGAGCATTTACAGTAAGTGATACTGCACGGGGTTTTTAGCAACCCCAGCCACTTTCAGACCGGCAATATAACAACACAAAAGCCCTAATGATTAAGGGTTACAAAATTTCTTAACAGTAGAGGGCTTTAAGGGACCCGGGATGAGCATCCAGAGTCGGTTTTTCAGTCGGCATAGAACACATTAAAATTGTAAATGCTATGTATTTTCAATTTTTGGGAGAAAATGATAAAGATTTGAATGACTGTACTACAGTAAAATCCCCGATATTGTATCTAATTTAAAAGTTTTAAAATTTACCCAATTTCACTCTTTACAAAAGGAACTTTTTTAAATTTCTCTGCATGTAATTCAACATTGAAACTGTTTTTAATTGTACTAATAGTACTATTTTTTCAAATGAAACTTTTTAAATATGTAAAAACTATGTAAATAATACTTAAAAAACCCCACAGTTTTAAACCTTTTCAGGCTTTTTGGGTTTTTGATTATATTCTTTTTAGATTTTTTTCTGTAGGCCTATGTAACTTAATTATTTATTGTACAATTTGCTAGGTGTATGAGTATGATGTTCTATGTTCTATGACAATAAAAAAAAATTTGTAACAATTGTACAGATTTTCCTAAATGACAATTCAAATACTGCGTTACATGTGTGCATAGAGTGAACACGGGAAAGGTTTATTAAATAAATAAATAAAAAATAATAAAAAAACAATGACGGGGTTTGAAGAACCCACGCGGGGGCCCGAGGGTTAAAAAAATTTAAAATTCCATTCAACCATTCAAAAGGCAATCATGTCTTGCTTAGGCATGGGAAACCCCAGTCCCAAAGTATTGCTAGTTTTTCCAAAAACCTAAAGGGATACCCCCCAGTTCTCCATCGCTTGAACCCAAAAATCAGGAATGGCAATCAGTCTTGCTTAGGCATAGGGAAAACTCAATCCCAAAGTATTGCCCCAGATATTCGAGATACGGGTCCAATAAAACCCAGCAAATTCGGGGTTTTTAAAAACTTGCTCTCGAGCCCAAACCCCGAATTGAAGGGGGCCCGTAGTGGGGGTTTAAGTGGCATCCCCGGGCCCCTTTAGATCCGGACGATGAAAGCCACCAAGTAGGTCGACATGTGGGGGTCTCTGGGGACTCGTCCAAAAACCACCCTGGCATTTCAGGCTGAAACAAGAGTCAAGAGAAGCAACAGCTTACCGTGTCGTGGGTGGCGGAAACAATTAGGAATTACCAAAGTACTACTTACTTTGATAGTTCTCGTCAAAGGCATATTGGAAAAGGTTCATGTGACCCTCTCGACAAAAAGATATTTAAAAGGTGGCTTTGAACCTGGGCTCATAAAGCAGGGAAAGGCTTTTCGGCATCTGTGGGGGGGGAACTGGTAGTTTGCCAACCCCCTAGGGATCTGTCAAATTGTTATCCATAGCCAGTCGACGACAAGACATGTTCGCTGCATGGCCATCCCGACATACTTACTAAAATAGTTGTTTATCTGGGATCTCCTATTTTTGCATTATGAAATAAATATGATTCATCTTTTTCTTGAAACATTGATTTTCAAAAAATTTGATATTAAAAAAAAAGTAAATAAAGTAAAAACCCAATTTTATCGAAAAGATTTAATAAAGAAAAAGCTTTTTTTTTCATGGCAAAGAGTAAGGGCTCGAGATTTTAAGACCACTCTAAGTGAATAAAATTTAAAAAGGGGAGAAACCCCAAGGCGTGGTTCTAGCCCAGAAACGGGGGGCGGCCAATAAAAAAAGTTGTATCGTCGGGAGGGGGGGGGGGAGCGGGGGGGAAACGCCCCCAAAATTGCCCCGCAGCAGTGGTTTTTTTTATTTTCATTTTTTTAAGAAGGTGTATTTTGACCTACGGAAATTCTGGAGTTTTCGGGGGGGTTTTATGGGTATTTACTGGGCATAACTTTATTAAAATTTTATAGTTTTAATTTTAATTTTGATCTCACAAACAAAAAAAATGTTTCAAAGCTCAGAAATTTTTTTTAAGTAGCAGTTGGTTTTGAAAATTTAAAATTTTCTTTATACAAAAGACATAGTTTGGTACTTTTATTTTCTTCGGAAAAAAGAACTCTGTCAATATGCATAAAATTGGATAATATTTAATATTTGGGAATAGCCTTAAAAGGTTAAATAAAAGGATAGTACTATATGGGTTTCCAAAAAAATGCGCTGCCCCGATATTTGGGGGAAAAAAAAAAAGATAAAAGTGTTGATTTTAATTGGGAGATTTTTCCCGGTTATATTTTAGACAAAGGGGGAATATTTTCAACTCGCCAAAAGACTTTTGTAACCGTCAGAGGCGACTGGCGAGTGGATTTTTTTGAGGGTTGAGACAAGGATGTCTGAGGAATAGACGACAAGACGTATTTAAAAAAAATAATAAAATTTGGAAAAAATTTTAAAAAAAATCAAGGGCCTAGCAGGCTGCCCGTTTTTAAAACCCCGGGCCCGAGTGGCCAGCAAGAAACGTTTTTGGTGCACAGACCACCATGCAGTCACTCCACATTGCTTTAGCGCAGGAAATAAACCACTCACCGAGTCTTGTTGGTCACCATGTCGACGTAGCTGCTCCGGTAGAATCCTTGTAACAAATCGTTCAAATAACTTACGAAAGGAAATGAACATCTGATAGTGATGGTCTACCTCTGTCGTCTGGTTCAAGTGAACCGTATAGAACTGGCGATCTTCATCATGCTCAGTAGATAGGATCGGGATTCGAGCACTAGTATTCATGTCTTCCAACCAGATTGTATCCGCACTAATGTCAATGTCCTTAATGTTGAAGACGACTTTGTTGGTCTCCTCGAGACACCTCATACTAATCCACACCTCCCCAGTGGTGCTGAACGTAGGCTCGAGCTGAGGCAACATCTTCAATCTTCAAAACAAACAAACAATTTTCTCGTGTTTATCATCATTTCATTTCAAAAGTTATACTGGTGGTGAGTCATGATTAATATACTTAATGTTTTGAATTATTGATGTAGGAAGATTTATTTGGTATGGTCTTCTAAGATTTAACAAAACACTTGTCTTTATTAATTATAAAGACTTTTTATCTTACATGTTGCATGCAATTTATCAACCATACAGAACAAAAAAGATCAATCTTTTTGCATATGAAAAAAAAAGTAAAATGAAGAGGGGCCTCCAAATATCAAAAAAAAAGTATGAGATTAAAACAAATAACAAATAATTTTTAATTATTCACAAAAACGAGAAGCCACAATTCAACGTCTTATACATTTTTGTTTACTCGCTCCCCTAAATTAAAAAAAGAAAAGAAAAGAAATTTGTGTATCCTGAAGGTTATTCTTAGTTTTGTGATCGAGGCCTACAGCTTTTGTTTGAGGAAACATTTATGTCATGCATAAAAATATCCAAGTTAAGGTTTTTGCACTCAAAAATTTATCGGTAACTAGTAAGATTTACAATAACAACAATTATTCATGACTAAAAATTGACAAACTGCATTTTCGACTAGTCCATGGCAAAATTCTCCATAAGAAAAAAAGAGACATCTTTTCCCAATATGCAAAAAAATTTATAGAGTATCGACAGCCTCTAAATTCTCAAGTTGAAATTTTGAGAGTAAAGTAGTTTTAAAAAATATGTGAACAAAGTTGATTTTTAATTATTTTTTTTAAAATTTTGGGCCAAAAGTTTCAACCGTGTTATAACATTTTGTTTACTTCGCTCTAGTATTAAAAAAAAGAAGAGTAAAGCAATTTGTGAAAATCCGAATTTTATTCTTAGTTTTGTGAAATCACAGGTACAGCTTTTTTTAGGAAAAGTATATGTCATGCATTAAAAATAATTTAAGGTTTTAGTAAGACATTACGAAGCATATGTTCTCAGGTCTGTATATTTTTATCTTGCTAGATTGACAATGGTTAATAACCACCTGTGTCGGAGCCAGGCACCGGAACAGATCCGGCTGGCGTGCAGGACGCAATAAAACTCGAGGTTTCTCGCTACACGCTGGCAGAGGATGTCTACATTCTTCAAAATCTAACTAGACGGGGGCAGATGGGGGGGGGGGGGCAGATCATCAGGAGATGTAGGGGTGCAGGGTGCGTGAGGTAGAAACTTATATTTTTAAAGCGTTTTAGGATACGTAAATGTCACTTCAATAAAATCGCTTGATTCATTGTTTATAAACAATTTTTGTCTATTTTACATTGTAATTATAACTATAAATTATTTTCTGGTTTTCCCCTCATCAGGCATTTTCTAAATATATGCCACTGCCTATTACTTCTATTTTCCCTTTCCTTACATTTTATGAAACTTGATTATTTAACTTTATCATTTTGAATAGGCATATTCTAAGTAATATAAATTTCAACAAAGATAAAATTGAGATGCATAGGGCCTACATAAAACTGAGGATATGAAGTTTGATTTTGATTAATGCCCTTTTGGCACCAGGCCAGGACTATCCAAAGTCAGATCAGCTTCCTTTTCCTACATTGGATAGCCCTAGTGCAGAGTGTCCAAAATTACCAAACCGATTTGTGTAAAAGTGTCAAATTTCTGATTGGTCTAGTCCTAATTGCAGCATTATTCTGCTAATTTGTAAGTTTTGATTTCCCCCACTTTGGATACATAGGCTAACCCTGGGACCCAAAATTACCGCCCAAATAAGAGAACAGAAAATTTTCTATTGTTTTAGTCCAAACATAATATTATACGGTATTGCGTATATATATATATAACCACATTTTTTTTTTTTACCTAATATGCCTCTGACAGCCCTGGACCCAAAATTTACCATCAGATTCTTTTGAAATGGTGTTTTTATGAAAGAATGGCCAATTTTATCTATCCAAGCTCCAATTTTCATCTTTATTTTGTTCATCAAATACTTCTGCAATATTTAAATTTGTTCTTATTTTGGGCAGCTTTGGGGCCCAAATTAATGTCAGATATTTTGAAAAGGTATTTATGTGACAGATATGTCAATTTCAAATAAGTGCACAAAATGAAAAAATTCTTATCAAATTTATTTATCTATTATTTATTGTTTATCCTTGTCATTACATTCAACAACAACAGAAACGGCTCGACGTTAGCAAATATTTTGCTAAAACACTTAAATCTCTGTGGAAAATCTCGTGGCGCGAAGAGCATTGTAAGCACAAAACTAGCACGGACATAACTTTTAA
>JAMZAV010016482.1:0-10376 GCA_024449915.1 Sweltsa coloradensis | reverse complement strand
TAAACGCTTTACTTATATTTTTTTTATTCAAACATTTGTATATGTGTTTATATTGTTTATTTAAACTTAACTTACAGAATATAACAAGGTTGTCTAACATCCATAATTTACAAGTCTCACCGCCTTGAATGTAGAGCCACCAATGAAACGTTTTTGTGAGTGTGTGCCCTTTTTGGTTTGTTCTGGTAGATCTTTTCGTTTTGGGAATTGGCCACTATTTCAAAGTTTTTTCGTTTGTGTGTGGTACTTTAATTAAAAACCTCTTGGGAATAAGTTGTGTATATTACTCTTATATTATATCTCCTTTATTTTGAAGATAAATATTTACAACCTCCATCCTCCACCTCACTGCTCCCTAAGAAATGTTGAAGACTGCGAAACAAAGTGGCCTCTACCTCCCTCCCAGTGGGTGGGCACCACTGCGCGCCATCTCTTTGGCATACCGGTGGCGGCGGTAAGATTAACTCCTACTGACGAATCTATTGTAATTATTTATACGTCCGTCCGCCGGTGGTCTGTGCATGCGTGTATTATACTTCTCACGGTTATTCCGAACAAGCGACCTCCGCATGACAAGCGCTTTTTTGGCATTACCCTTCAACAATTTGATGCCAACTGGAAAGTGTGAAAGTCGTTGTTTAAGACGAGTGAGCGAGCCATGTATTGAGTACCCGGTATGTTTGATTTATTTGCTGATAGTTACCGGCAAAGTCTTGATCAGCAATAAGCATTAGCAACAATATTAGCAATAAATGTGGATACTTTCGGGGGAAATTTACTGAAAATAAATAAATTGTATTAAGAGTCTACCCACTCAGTTATATAACTGATTATCGAAGTAAAATAAATTCGTGTTGGCCATCCTGAAATCATTACGCTACTGACAGAGAATGTAATATGCTTAATGATGCGTAATGGTTATACTCTGAACACTGGTTTTCAATAGCCAATTTAGTTCCCTTTTCTTTCTGTCCGGCCGTTTCTTCCCCCCCCCCCCCCATTGTTCGTCAATAGCTTCAATGTCGCCAACCCTTGGGACACCAAGCCTTTGTGCTTTTCTAATCCCTTTCGGACGGAGCAGTCATATAAACGCCTGCTACTGTCCACAAGCTTTCCTATTCATTGTGTGTACAGGTCTAGGTGCATAAATAGCGAGCGTTGGGGGTGCGTTCTACCATAAACTACTGTCCAATCAGAATAAGAATACAGAACAAGCACAGACGTAAAATATGAGGTGTCCCAAAAGTGAAAAGCCGCGAAAGTGTAAAATTACGAAAGTGAAAACGCCGGAAAGTAGAAAACGCCGAAAAGCAAAAACCCCGAATGTTTCAAACCCCGAAAGTACAAGATAGCAGAAAGTGAAATTTCCAGAATTCTGGTTTCCCGTATGTACAAATCCCCGAAAGTGCAGATTAGCGAAAGTTAAAAACACCGAAAGTGTAAAACCACGAAAGTGTAGAACGCCGAACGTATAAAGCCACGAAAGTGCAGAACGCCGAAAGTGTGTTTTATCGAATTTTCGGCGTTTTGCACTTTCGGGATAATGCACTTTCGGGGTTTTGATATAGACTCGATAATGACACGAAGAACCCCAGTAATATCGACCAATTACATGTCTACCAACAATATAAAATATTGACCTCATGCATAACAAATAAAGTATATAATCAATGTGAAGAACAAAAAGGATGCTGTAAGAACTCAAAGGGATGTAAAGAACAACTTATTATCGACTCTACTGTAATAATTCAGGAACACAATAAGAAAAGGAATATTCACATAAACTACATTGACTACAAGAAAGCTTATGACTCAACACCACACACATGGCTTATTCAGATTCTACAAATATATAAAATCAACCCAGTGAAGTAAACTTTTTGAAGACAGTAATGAAGTCATGGAGAACAACACTAAAACTAAATATGGAAAACCAGCAGATAACTACAGATCCAATCCAAATTAAACGAGGCATTTTCCAAGGTGACTCATTTAGCGCATTATGGTTTTGTCTGTCATTAAACCCACTGTCGCATATGTTTAAGGCTATTCCAGAGCACTCTTACCGATATTTTGAAAGTCAACGGAAAATGGCTCAAAGTTGGTTGGATGAAAGATGAACTTGAATAAAAAAGGAAAAAAAATAACTTTTTTTTTGGACGGAACAAATTAGCTCTATTTTGACCAAAATATGCAAGTTTTGGGTCATTACGGAAATGAATGTTTTAGATACAATATATTATTTTATTATATTTCACAATTTTTTTATTAAGAAACAAAACGATTGGACTGGCAAAAATAATTTTTTGTAGAGATCAGATAAATAAATCGAAAAATAACTTAAAAGAAACGTGGCAAACGATTAACGAAATCTTAGGTAAAAAGTAAAAACTGTCTGTAGACAAAGTAATTCACAATCATTTAGGGAAGCATAACAGAGATAAGGAAATAGCTGACAATTTTGCGGAATCGTGAACATGAGTGTAGCATAAGTACGAGCCGCAATGTTAAAAACGATGCTAAGTGCCAATCTTTTTTTATGCCACCTGTAAGCGAAACTCAAATACGATCTCAGAACATGGATAATAATTAACAACCGGGTTGGGATGGTGTCAGAGTTCAAGACTTTAAATTGTTTATAGATGATATAAGCCCAGTCTTAACCAAACTATAGTAAATTTATCGATTGAAACAGGAACAGTACCAGCAAACTTAAAGACATCAATACTTTGACCAATTTACAAAAAGGGAGATCATTTATCATATTCAAATTGCAGGCCAATAGCACTCTTGTCAGTTTTTGAGAAAATCCTGGAACGTTGTGTAGCCGATAAGTTGTCTGCTTATTTGGAAAAATTTAAAATCATTGATAGACTGCAGTATGGTTTCCAGAATGGTAAAAGCACTAGTGATTTGCTTATCAAGTTCTCAGATTTTGTGAACACGAAATTAAATGATAACATGCATGTAGTAGCTTTACTTATTGATTTTTCTAAAGCGTTCGATACGTTGAACCACAGTAAGTTATAAAAAAAAGCTTGAAAATGTTGGTATTAGAGGCCAAATTTTAAAGTAGCTTTCCAGTTTCTTAACAGATAGGAAACTTTTGGTCAAAATAGGGGAGTGTTTCAGTAAAGAAAGAGAGATTGTGACTGGAGTTCCGCAAGGCTCTATATTAGGGCCGTTATTATATCTCATTTATGTAAATAATATGACTAAGTGTATGAAAAATTGTACCGTTTTTAAGTATGCTGATGACACTGTCCTGTTGTTTGCCCACAAGATCTTATCTACCGCGGAATTAAAGCTACAGCAGGATTTTACGCAATTATTAATGTGGACTCACGATAATAATTTAATAATTAATGCTGGCAAAACCAAGATATTACATATTTGTTCCCCTCTGAACCATAACCGGGCGAAACCTTTAAAATATTGTTTCACTCTTATGAGTGCCTACATGGTATGGTAATGGAAATAACTGTTTAAACTGTGATGTATTTTTGGAAGTTATATCAGTGTTTTTAGGTATCACAATTGATGATTTTTGTCGGGAGGCCTCACATTGTATCCTTGTGCAAACGCCTAAAAATCTTTGCTTTTTCAGTTATTTAAGTTAAAAATGGTGTTCCCTTTTCAAACTTTTACGGTTGGTACTTTGCATAGCTGAATCTTTTATTTCTTTGGTTTTTGTTGGCCGGGGGCCCCTTGCTTTGCTCCTCGGGGGAATTTTTTACCCAAAACCTTTAAAAAGCTGTTTAAAAAACATAACCCCATGCTTTTTACAAGACAAGGTAACTACAATAGTTTTAGCCATGAATTTTTAATTTTTGTAATGTACTACCTTATCTATCATCCCTGTACGGTAAAAATTTCATTTATTGACAAAAAATTTTATTTTAATAGAATTATAATGTTCCGTACGATGGTGGGGGGGTCACGAGGGGGAACAAGGGGAAATTTTTTCATTTTTACCACTTTTTAAAAACAAACAGGGAAAAAGAAAAATTTTTTTTCTTAAGAATGGCCGGCAATGGCTCAAAGCTATCTAGTACGTGCAGAAGCCTGATATCTCTCGTACCATGGCAACTTTTTTGCGCACAGATTGGAGGGGGGCGTGATTCCCGCACGGCTGTGAGCGGGAGAATTTGGTTATCGTCTCTCGTGCGCCACCCCGGCCCGCGCCTGGGGTCAACCACTATCGTGTCGAGCAATTTTGAGCACGATTCGCCACCCCTAGCAGCTGGCCCTGGTGCGGGGAAAGTAACCATGTGTTTCACGGACTAGTACTGACCCCCCGAAAAAATTTTGTATTTGTTTTAGCAGCTAAATTGATAAAGAGTCCGTCAGAATTAGGAACATAGAAAATTGTTCATCATTTACACTTTTGTAAGACCCCACAAACACATATTTTTGTACATATACTTTCACATGTACAAAAGCGCTAGTGTAAGAAAATTCCGTCCGACCCTTAGTTGTTTTTTTCCCCAAACGTGTTTGTGAATAATAAAATTTAAAAAAAAACAGATTATTTACTTTTCCAAATACCAGGTGAAAAAATATTTTTTTTGTTCAATAAGTAGTACGACTTTTACTTTTTACTAGTATGGTAACAAAGGTTCCTTGGGAAAAACCCCCCTGTTATATAAATTATTCTAAAACCCCCCCTGTATGGCAAATTTTTTTTTTTCTGTCCCACCCTTGTGTACTTTGCCTTTGTTAAAAAGTAATTGCCGATAAAAATGCAAAATTTTTTGTTTGCGGTTTGCTGAGAGGGAAGGTTTGCTTTCTTGTATTTTCTTCCTCGTTTTCGGAAAGCATCTCTAGTGGCTTTTTTTTTATGCAAGTGTCTTGGCCAAGATCTGTAACTTGTGCATTGAGATGTAGTACGTTTTTTTATCTAGCCAAAGCACAACCCCTCTTTGCAAATTGTGCTTAAATAAGCTGGGCAATAGCAGATAAAACTGAAATGCAAATACCCGTGCTTTCATGGGCGCGGGGGGGGGGGGGGGGGGGAGTGGGGCACTTGCCCCCTGGATTTGGGGGAAAAATATAAGTTTTGCACCTGGATAAAAATTTCATAATTTATTTTAATAAAGGGAAACCTATTTTTAAAAACCCCAAAAAATCTAAAAAAAAGTGGCGAAAATATAAAACACCCTGCGGGGCTATTTGGGGGTGTCCCCCCCGTGCATCATCACTCTAGAGAATTAGAAGTGTTGTTTCATGTAGCTCCCCCCCCCCCCCCTTACTAGAAAACCCTGGCGGCGCCCATGGTTTACTTATTTCACATTCCCCCCAAACAATAACACATAGAATTATAAATAATATTTTTCCCTTTATCAGCATTAGTTAAAATAAAAATTTTGCAAGTTAACGTATGAACGAAGTAGATGATGTGGAATGACAAAATGGGTAAAATAAAAATTCCAACGAAGATTGACCCATTCGTTCCCCCTTTTTCTTGTACTATGCCAATTCCCTGCGCATAAAAAATTAAAAGGGGCATGGGAAAGTTCGTACAAAGGGGTGGGGGGGGGGGGGGGGGGCGTTGGGTTTTAAAGGTTTCAAGGGGGTTTTTTTGGCAATAGATAAGCAAATAAACTACTGAAATCAGAGTTATAGTCATCACTATCTGGTTTTTGTTCAAAAATACAACAGTTTGAAATAAAACAAACTAGACGACTACCAACTTATCATTCCGATCTATACAAAAAGGAATATAGTAAAAAGGTAATAAGCCTTTCAAAATCCTAATTTAAATGATACCAAAAAAATTTGACCAATAATCGTCACAACGTGTCAAAAAACGTGAGTCACTTCTGATTTACTTTATGAACGTTGATTATTAATAAAATATGATTGACACTACTCCAAAAAAATGTTTACTTTTTAAAATTAAATTTTTAAGCAATAGAAATAATAAAGATCACTCAAGCTTGTAAAAATATAGCCAAGCCAATCACACTAAAAAAGCATTTTAAACTAAAAAAAGACCAAGGATGTGTACCATTCTATATTTGTGAACTATAAATACATAAATCCTTGGCCTCGTGACGCACCTTGCGACGATTGCCAAATTGACTTTCGAGCCCTTTTTTACATTAAAAGGAATAGAATAGCCGCAAATTAAATTTTGCCAATTTTGAAAGGGATGTGTCAAGGGGCCGGAGGAAAAGGGAAACTTTTAGGGGGCGAAAAATATCGAGCGGTACATAGCCTTGACTCTTTTTTTTAGATCGCAATGTTTTTTTAGTGTCTTCACAGTCTGCATTCCTAAAACCAAAAGCATGGTTAATCCCCCTGCCACTACTCCTCATCCTCCTCCCCCCTTTTCCCACCACCTCCTTCTTCTTCTTCTTCTTTTCTTCTTCTTCTTCTTGCTCTGCTTCTCATTTGTCCCCCTTTCATCAGTGGTTTTTGACTGAGGGGGGGGCTTTTTTTTTTTGATTGTTTAGGGGTTTTGCAATGCATCTCTATTTTTTTTTTCTTTGCCGCAATAGTCGGGGGGGAAAAGATACTGAATTTGTGCATCGTGATGTACGACGGTTCTTTTTTCTTTTACCTGGATGCAATGAAAATCGTGCACGACTACTGAGCCGTTGTTTCTTGCCCAAACATGGCGAAATATCACTTGCTCGACTTTAGCTTACGGAAACCCCTCTAATTCTATGTCTTGGTGTCGATTGGAACGGCCCAGAACTAATTTTCCCTGGCAATCGAAATTTGGGGTTCCAAAAATTAATTTGGTTCACAGTGCATGTCTGCCCTGCTAATAAAGCCAACAAAAGTGAATGATATAAATAGAGCAATTTTAAAAATTTAAAAAAAAAACATTACTAATGAAGTAAGGTTACATAATTTGGGGTTCCAAATTTCAAAAGGGTTACGTATAAAAAAAAATGCAAATTTATGCACTGGCAAAACATTCTGTAAGGTGACATGAAATTTAAATTTTTACAATGCCCTATTTTTTTTGGGGTTTTTGGGTTTTATCCAACCAACTTGAAGAATACGTAAAACTGAAAAAAGTTTGTTTTCAACGGTGCTAAAAAACAAATTTTCAAGTTTAAAATAAAACTTAGCTATTTTTGGTACAAAGTATTGATGGCAGATGATACACTATCTTCTTCAATGACAAATATGCCAGACACGATTGAAACCCATGGTTCAACAGATTCTCCGTATTTTGCTCAATTTTTTGGAACTAAATGTACGTGAACATAGGATAGTATGCACGAAGGGGAGGAGACTAGGTTTAGGTTGCCTTTCCCCGTACACTCTTTGCATTCATTTTTAATGGGAAAAAAAAGGTTTCAAATTGTTTTTTTTTAGGGGTAGATAGATGAGCTGAGTAATGTTAGGTTTTTAAGAAAAATTCAAAAAATAAAAAAATAAAATATAAATTTACTCAGAACTAATTTTTACAAGAAAAAAATTTTCAGCACTATTTGCATGTATTATGTGATTCTCCAAAGCACTGTTTAATTAATACACTTTATGAGAATGATGGATTAAAGTCAATTTTCGGTAGAATAACAAGCTAAAACCTGGGTTTAAACCCAAGACTCATCAAAAGAATATTTTTCTTTTTGATTTTTTTTTATCATAAATTTTTTATCATGAGTATTTGTCAAAAGTGAAATGTGGACGATCGTGAATTGAAAATTTGTTCACAAATCAAATTTTGTCATTGTATCCACAAACTGATTTCATTCGTTCTCTTATCTATTGCATTCCCCCTTTCTGATTACGATTTTAAAAACAACACAAAAACTTCTTTGTTTGGATAGAGAAAAAAAACTATCTGCTCCTTAGCTGTGTTTATGGTAAATCGACTATTTTGAGCTGCGTATCGACGTGGCAGTTCCCAAACCCGGGCGCCGCGACTCGCGACGCTGTGCCAAGTATAACCCCAAACACAAAATCTTTATGAAGAATCAAAACCGGATGAGTCGTCGTTCTCAGGCGGCCACTAAATAAAGCGGCCCCTTTCCTGGGCCCTTGATTTCGGGTGAGAATATGTTGAATGATGGGCCCTGGAGTGCACTAATTCATAGATTGAAGAGTCGGGGTTAGTTTGTAAATAAACAACGATTGAAATAAAAAAAAAAAGGTATATAACTCGAAATTATTTCAACATTTTGGGAAGCCGTGTATTCAAAGGGTAGTATGGGGTCGAAGCGTAGCACATTTATACAGGCCGGCCAAAACAGGCAACCTTTGTGCTACAATTTTTGATTTTACCAGGGCTAATATATGTATATGTATCGAACAAAAAAATACAGACACCTACAACTAGCAGCCCCCCAAACCATGAATTAAAAAAAAAAAAAAAAAAAAAATCCAAAAAAACTTCAAACAAAAATACATGTCCCTGGGGCCGCAGGATTTTGGGAGGGGGGGGGGGGTAAAAATTGCAATTTGTACTTTTGTTGGCAACACGGGGGTTTTTGAAAAACAGGTTTTTAGATTGCGTTTGGGGGTTTTAAAAAAATATTGGGTGAAAACGTTAAACCCAAAAAAATATGTAATTTTTGTGCGTCATACTCGAATAGAAAACCCCCACGAGTCTAAATCGCTTGAAGCAGCCGCCCAGCGTATAAACCTTTTACTGCAAAATTGATGGGGAGGTTATGAGTATAGTTTTTTTTTATTAGTTTATACTTGTTTTGTTAATATACGCCCGGACTGATGAAACAGGTCCGTGTAAGCCGGGCTAGAACCCCTTTGGGAAAAGTAGTAGGGTGACTATACAGTGTTGTCACTTTTGACGATAGAACTCAAGCCCCCAATTTAAAAATTTTTTGATAAAAGAAAAAAAAAACTAGGAACACACCGCTCCCCATCGATCATTCTATTTTTATATTTATTAAATTTTAATTTTTTAATTAAATTTTGGTTTCACAAATAGATTAATTTTTATGTAAAAACGCAAAATCGGGGGGTTAAAGTTTTTTTTTCCCAAATCCCCGGGGGGGGAAGCGCCCCCCCCCCTTGCCCCCCCCCCCCCCCGCGGCGTCCATTTATGCCATGGGAAAAAAAGCGACTCCCATCAATATCTATTTTTTATTTAAAATAAGACAAAAACTATAGCTGTTGTTACAGCTATAAATCTAAAAATTTTATTAAATATCAATATTTTATTTTTATAAAAAAATATACTTTCTTTTTGTTACGTTGAGTTTCTCTCCATTTTTCAAAAAGGGTTGTCCTTGCCCTTTGGTGCGAGCGCTTTTTCTTGCGTACTCAAAAACAAACAAATTTTTTCATTGCCCCTTTGGCTTCAGGGCCCACTTTTTATGTTTTCCTTCGAGGGGGTCATACTAACATAACTCACAAAAAAACAATAATGCCTGCACTTATCACATTTTACAAAGAAATCACAGAATGGGCCCTACAACTTAAATAGAACACTTTTGGGAATCAAGTTCCAATTTGTAGAACAGAAAACCCACGGAAAGGCAAAGTGGGTTTCCCCTGGTCTGGTTATGTTTCATTTAAACCCCTTTGAAAGATTGCCCCCCGCATCGCCTCCCCTCACGCGCCGTGAGCTCGGGGGCTGCGAATGCAAGTTTATCGGCAGGGCGAAGCGGTAGCTTTCCCGCCGAACCTAAACGCCCTTTTTTTTAGAAAACGTAGTTTTAGAGATAAAAATCTACAAAAAATCACTTTTTATATGAAAGGGCTGTAGGATTATCATATCCAAAATTTGTATATCTAGTCTAAAAAACTGCTTCTATAAAAAATGCCTTTTGGGGAAAAAAATTTAAAATTAAAAATCCAAAATGATAGAAAAAATCAAGGGTTTTTTTATTGACATAACCAAAAAAAAATTTCTTGATTATGTAAAAAATTTTGGATTTGCAGCCCCTAAACGAAAGTTTTCATACCGGAGCCCCTTTAAAACCTGCAATATTTAATAGCCTTCCCGTTTATTTACGAATTTGAAAAAAACAGCCATAAAATCAGAAATTAAAGCTTTTCTTGAAACTAGCCATAGAAACGACATTTTCGACCATTACCCCCACCATGGCGCAAATTTTTTTTTAAAGTTTGAGTTTTATAAAATTGAGTTTTGTATTTTTCATTCTTGAGGGTTTTGTTATTTTTTGTTTTTCCCTTTTTATTTAATTTTAACATTTATGGGTTTCCTAGAAAATTTTTTTGTATTGTCATTGTAATCTCACACTTACGCAGATATTTCATGTATATTTTTGTATTTTTTTAAAACCCCAGACAAGCCTTTTCATAAGGGTTTTTGGAAAGAAACTTATTCCTTTTTTGGGGGAAAAAAAAAAAAAAGATGTTTTTAAAAAAAATTTTTTTAAAATAATTTTAAATTTATTATTTTTTTTTTATTGGCCCCTTTTTTT